>JAFBJT010111897.1:5374-22269 GCA_016785325.1 Chascanopsetta lugubris | reverse complement strand
TAAATATAGATTCAATAAAACAAGAATAAAATATATTTATAAAAGTGGCATCAACATTAAAGCGGGAAAGCTTTCGATCAAAGTATATATACTGACTGTCCTTCTTGAATACGGCTCAAAACACAGATTGTTGTCGGTGACAGTGCCGGGTTATTTACTGTTTGCTCTCTGCAGCAGGAGAGATGGCACCGAGGTTCTTCCTGATGGTGATGCACTCAGACAGAATTTCTAAAAAGGATGATTTAGTTGATATATAGTCAGTAAAATCTGTTCATTAATATACAATAAGACTTTGTTGTAGGCTGAAGACAGTTAAAGTCCTTTGAACTTGAAGTCATGTTAAAACTGTGGGTGTCCTTTGAATCAAAGTGCAGCTTCCATTAGATCTCAGCAAGGACCAGAGCAAACCTTTCCTTCTGCTGACACTGTTGCAGCTTTGTCTCACTTTGGCAAAAAGCATGGTATGCATTCACAGAGTGATGTCACAGTGCATTCACAGAGTGATGTCACAGTGCATTCACAGAGTGATGTCACAGTGCATTCACAGAGTGATGTCACGACAGTGAGAGTAGACCGTTCCAGTTCCAAGGACAAATTCATCCTCCAAATGAAACTTTCAATGGCTGGACAGTTTGTTCCTCAACACATCCCAGGATCCATTGCTCTTCTGTGATGAATTGTTTTACAAAGAGAAAACGGTGATCACCTCTTAATTCACTTCACCTCAATTCAATTCAATTCAATTCAAGCATATCCAAGCCAGTTCAGTTCTATGGAGCATTCTTGATGCCCTCCCAATTCATTTTATTGGGGAATATTTTAACAACAAAATTACAAAAAGCAGAAGTTATAAAAGTAATAGGAGACACATCTTGAAGAAGCCAAGCTTTTTGATCCTTGACTGTCTGAAATGTGATGAAAACGAGTCTCTGTGCTGCCGCCTAAGATTTAAAGCCAGGGAACCTTCTCTTTGTGAACTTCAACGAAATATGAATGACTCTACATGTAAGCTCTCTCAATTACTTTTTAATCAGTTTGAATATTCATCTTTACATGAAGTGTGACAAAATAATGAAAACACAAGAAACAGGAGGATCTTTAGACTGTTTTGATCTGTTTTCATAATGTAAAATTGTGCGGTTCACAGTGAACGTAGCAGACCGACCACACTAAGTCCTCATGTACCAACACTGAAAATCTATGTTTGAGTGGCACCAGGAGCATCGACTGGATCAAACATCCAGAACTCCAAGGCAGGGAGGGGTGGTTGATTCTTTGCCGTCATCGTTCATCATCTTTTTTGGTCGATATGCTTTGTTACATTTAAAATAAGGTGAATAGAATGAAACACTTTTCTTGCTCAAATATATTTGTATCACTGACAGAGTGCATGTAGCGGAAAACACCTCACCACGATCCCCAGTCTTTCTAAACCCACACCATAATACGACTTTTAGCAATGCACCAAAATAATTTTGTATTAATTAATTGCATTAAGAACAAAGCACATCCTACTGGCAGCAGTTCTACACAAAACGTCAAGCTGTCTATCAAAGAGTAGGAAATGTGAATATCTTCACCCACCAATCAGAGCAGAGATGTTAAGACGTTCTCGTGGTTGTCTTCTTGGTTTACAGGTGTGTGTGTTCCACGCATGGGAGGAGTGGGCTGGTCTTGGTCAGCTGGAGGACTACCTGAGTTTTTTGGAATATCTGCTGTGGGTCTTCACCCCTCTGGCTGTTGTCTTCATTCTGCCCTTCCTCATTGTCATCCTCCTCTACCTCTCTATACTCTTCCTCCATGTCTATAAGGTATGTTCACACTCAAATCATTGATTTCAGTAGACCACCACACAAAATGCCATTTAAAATGCCTTCTCGAAACGACAGGTGTAAAAACTCCTTTTGGGACCTTGATGATGTAACTGTGGGTGATGGACTGAGTGGCTGTGTTCATGTGAATGTGTGTGTTGGGTTTGCCTGCAGTCAGTGACAGAGCTGTTCTGTCACACTTGACTATGTGAAAGCACGTTGTTTGGCGGGACGGTCCACTCGCACCCCATGCCACATGCACATGAAGGAAAGGGCGAGGTGTAGGGGAAACTTTAGGGGACGACCTTTGAACTGCAAACCGAGCCGGAGCTCAGGACCTGTCGGTCAATGACACCACCCAACATGAAGTCAGAGCTGATTAGAGATTTGAAAAGAAGTTTTTCAGAAAAACAGAGCAGTGCTAAGAATGAGAGAGAGAGAGAGTGTTTTTCTCATTTTCTAGGAGACACCAGTGAAGCATATACATATAGAATCATAGACAATAGGCTTCTGTCTACTGTGTCTCACACAGGCTGGTGTACAACACAAACTCTGACTCCTACACACATGGATGAATCTGCCCGTCTATGAAATGAAACCGCTCTCTTTTTGCTCTATTTCCACTATTTAAAGATCATCTATCATCGAACCCATCTAACTATTGCAGGGTATTGGTGATGGCACTCGTATAATCCAGTTGTTCCACATTACCGAGCATTATAAAGAAATGGAAGAACACTTTTGAACTGTGCCACTTATTGTTCTGTAAATGTGGACGTGTCCTAAATACTCCTCTGCTGTGATTGTGAGGGGCTCAGAACGGAGGTCAGGGTCCCAGAAAAGTGTTGCTGAGTCAGTCTAAACCCAGCCTGTCCTGATTTCTTTCTCCAACAGAGGAAGAATCAGCTGAGGGAAGCTTATTCCAACAACCTATGGGATGGAGCCAGGAAGACCTTGGCTACTCTGTGGGATGGACACGGAGCCATATGGCACGGTAATACACCAACCGTTTAGATGGGCTTAATTATGGTTTGTTGTTTCTGTTTTCTAAACCTCGATAGATGTTTTTCTCTCTGTGGATCACAGCGTGTAATTATGTTATTTGAGAAAATCTGACTTGAATCGGGAAACACTGGCCCTTCAACCCCTGGTCTCCGACCTTTGGACACAGTGATTTGGTTGTGTTTTGAAAGCATTGGTATTTTTCAGTTATCCAAAATCAAATGTTTGCCTCACATTCTTTGACCTTTGGACCAGGCTACGAGATCCACGGGCTGGAGAAGATCCCAGACAAAGGAGCAGCTCTGATCGTGTACTATCATGGAGCTATTCCCATTGACTACTACTACTTCCTGGCCAATGTTATTCTCCAGAGAGGGCGGACGTGTCACTCTGTCGCTGACCACTTCCTCTTCAAGATTCCAGGTAATTCCCTGTTTCACACATGAACATGAACAACTTGTAAATGCGATGTCATCCTCTGTGTGTGGTTCTCACTTGCATTCATATCTTATACGTCATATCTTCTCTTCTAACTTCACTAAAAACAGACTCAGGTCTTCCTTCAAAGCCCAGTGAATATTTCAGCGTCGCCGTCTCTAAATTCCTCATGACAAACATTACATGGAGCCCTCGCTCTGTAGGACAGAGCTCCTCAAATACAAATCTTAAAGGGCCACAAAGAATGTTTTCAATGAGTCAGAGGTCCAGTTATTAAGGTCGGTCAGGCCACATGCGCAACACCTGAATATTCAAAGCAAAATGTCCCTTTCAGTTTAACAAAAAAACAACTCCTCCTTAGATTCCTTTGGCAAACAAATACATCAAGATCTCAGGAATCAAAGTGTAATGAAAAACTATTTCACTTTCAATGTGTCAGTGTCAAACAGCTTCATGGGAGAAATGGCATCTTGTGTCTGTTGTCAATGTTTTGAACTTTGGCTTAACTTTTGGCCAAGACACACTGATGCAAGTCTTCAATTAAGATCTTTTTCAACTGGCTGAATTTCTGATCATAGTTTCTTGGCTGAAAAGCCTCTGCCAGAGACCTCTGTCTCTGTGTCGGGGGTCTGGTTTGGGTTTGGGGGTCCCCCCTCCTCCTTCCTCAAGCTAGTGTAGCCACAACACTGCCCAACTATTTTATTTTCTATATTGTGCTTGTAGGAGCGATATATTTTACTTTGCTTATATTTAATGGTTAATAGGATAATTAATATTTTCTTGAATAGTAATTTATTTAGTAATATTTTTCTTGTTCTGCTTATTTAATTGAACTAAGAATTGATGAGTCATTTGTTGGGGTTACCTGGGAAACCCTGTGGGGACCGGAGGGCATTCAGGGTGTCAGGTAGAGGACCAGCATGCACCTCTGTGAGCACAAGAGTCTGTACCAGCACACGAGAAGCGCATTTGTTCTTTTCTGTTTGTGATTTTGGTCAATAAATCATCAGAAAAGGAATTTCTGGACTGGACATTAAACGTATTGAACCTGTGCAGAGCATCGAAGCCGAGGTGCATCAGTGGCCTTTTGATTTGCAGCACTTTCAAATAGGAAAGGACAACGAGCCACTACAGTGCTATAATATATAATGTATCTGGATGCAACGCTGTTAAGACAATGAGGTGAGGGAGCTTCTCCTGATTCAAGGCAGAGAATAAATGATGTTTCCAACTGTCACTAAACCAAATGTGAGCTCCATAGTGCTCTTCCTTTTCCGCTCTGTTCTCTCTTGTGCTCTAAATGTCAGACCTGAATCCCCCACATGGGGCAGATGTAACCATTGACAAAGGGCAATATGTTGTTTACTGTTTTACCGCTGATTCACTGGGTGTACAAATCTTGAGTAGATCCACTAACCATGTTGTGATGGAGGCTTCAGACCCTTTAGACAAACGACATCACTAGCATGAGAGAATGGAAAGCCTCATCCTGTCCCCGTCCTGTTTCTCCAGGATTCAAATTACTCTTGGAAGTGTTCAGTGTGATCCACGGTCCCCAGGAGGAGTGTGTGCGGGCTCTGAAGAGTGGGCACCTGCTGGGCATTTCTCCAGGAGGAGTGCGGGAGGCTCTGTTTAGTGATGAGACCTACCCTCTTCTCTGGGGCAAACGCAAAGGCTTTGCCCAAGTCGCCATCGACGCTCAAGTGGTGTGTTCATGTCCCTTCAATCCACTCACTCACAGTCTGTCTAAGCCTTGTAGATGGGACAGCTTTGCATTTGTTGCTTTTCTGTTTATTTCACCTTCCTTTGTGTGGCCTTGAATACTTGCAGTGTAAATGTATTTAGAATGTTGCTATAATCCACGACTAAAACAATTGTCTCGGTTTTAAAACGCACTGTTCCTGTAGAGCATTGTCTTTTCTTCTTACTCTTGGTTCTAGAGAGTAACAAGTCGACCTGTATCATCTTTTTCCCTGTGTCTTTTTCAGCCTGTTATTCCAATGTTTACTCAGAATGTGCGAGAGGGCTTCAGGTCCCTTGGAACTCTCAGTAAGTCTCAAACTTATATATCTTATAAATCACAAAGAAAGTAGAATGATGTTGTGAAGTTGCTCATGACAAAGAAGAATGATGTCATGCAGATGTGTGGGAATGATATTGATCAGATACAGTGGCAGACCTTATTGTTTGCACTTTCACAGTGAGTCAGAATCGGGTGTGTATGAATGAGGAATTGTAGCGTCAGTGGTTTAGCAGGAACTCTCCGTGTCTGCGTCTGTCCAGGATTCTTCCGCTGGGTGTATGAGAGGTTCCGCCTCCCGGCTGCACCTGTTTACGGTGGATTTCCTGTCAAGTTTCGAACCTTCCTCGGGGATCCCATCCCGTACGACCCCAACACGAAGGCTGCAGAACTGGCAGACAAAGTGAGATGGCTTGTGCCCAGAACTCTACTCTATCATTTGCATATGACGTTCACTCCTGTGTCCCATCCCAGCACTTTGCATACAAAACATTTAACATCAGACAGCGCTGACGGATGCGTCTCGCCCTCCAGGTGCAGCAGGCAGTCCAGGCCCTGATCGACCAGCACCAGCAGATCCCAGGCAGCATCCTGAGAGCGCTTCTGGAGAGATTCCACTCCAAACACAAAGAACACTGACATCAGTGGTCCGACGCAGGCAGACACCGGCTCAGGGGGCTGCAGTTTGTACAACTTTGCTCACTGCCCTCAAACCCCAGTGACTGCACCTGAGCTTTGTTGTTTTGTATTTACATTTATTTGATGTCCACTTGCATCTTATTGTTGCAGTGGTGAGTGGATCTGAAGTCAGACTTTGAGACTGAGAGTTGCAGTCGTGGACATTTTATTCCTCGTGTACATACGTAGCTGTTGTCAGTCAGAAGGCAGGAAGAGAGTCATCATTAGAGATTATGAATATTGGTGGATCAATAGATTGGGGCTGTTGCTTAGAAAACTTTGTGTAAGGAGAAAGTCCAACTGCACTTTGAGTGTAGAATTATTCCAGAGATCAGTTGACAGAGTTTTGAGGACAGAGTTGATCCTGATGGTCAGTGTTGCCTCATATAAGTGACTTTGTTTTTAGAATGATTTTCTTTTGACCTCCATGTTGATAGATGAGACACAGGAGAGATTAAAACAGAATCGTGGATTATTGGACACATGTTTGAAAGATGATTCGAACCTGTCCAGAGGCCGTGAGGATGAACAGAACTCGCAGGCAGGGCATTTCTGGGACAGATGTCAGCAGATTCTGTCCCACATATGTAACGATTGATCAGTTTTGCCGAATTGAGCCGAGCGTTTCGTCCCGAAGACAAGTTGAGTCATAATCCAGCACCGTACCTGCTCTGGGCTCAGCTGATCCTCTCCTATGCATTCCATTAGCAAAGCTTATGTTGCACAGTCTTTTAAAGCTGCTTTACCTTGTCGACTATTCCTGCTTCATCTGAAAGCCACTTTGCATCCCAGCGGTTTCACTTCTTAATCTAATCACATTCATTAAGCTGTGATATTTCCTGGGATGTTTGAGCTGCAGCTCTGCCTCGCGTGGAGGAGGGAGTTGTGCTCTTTCTACCTCACAGAGGTTCCAGAACAGAGCCGTGTTGCTTTACCTGATGGAATAGCTGTTTCATGCAGACTGACACAGGAGCCACTTGAAGTCACTTTTCCAGGTGAAATGTGAAATGAACCATTTTACGAAAGAAACATGGACATGCCTCTTTGTTACCATCGATCCAAACAGAGGATTTATGGATCATGTCAGCCTGTATTTTGAGTTGTCCCTTGTTTTGTCCAATATAACTTATTCCCTGTAAAATCCTGGTAAAGCTTTAATGCGTACATCATAGGTTACACCCATACCCCACTGACCTCGTTAATATAATGAGTGTAACTGTAAGGCCCCTGATTTAAGATGTTTGTGATGATGATGATGATGATGACACCTATAGCTGCTTTTATGCTAAACAGTTAATTTCACTGCAGACTGAAGAGAAACAGTTCACTGGGAAACTATCAGAACTGTGTCTGACAGGAGCAGCTCTGTCTTGAACTTTGTTCAGCATGAATCCATTTTCCCGACGGCTGCATTCGTGCCTGTGATCACTTGAAAGGATCGTTTCCTCCATCGTGAGCTGACGATGGTTTCGTGCACATCTCGCCAGAACAGATGAAGTGTTAACATCACCGCTGAGGCATATGATCACATTTTTAGAGATGGCACAGGATGGAACTTGAAGTCGGGCCAATTCAGATGGTGATGGACAAAGGAGGCTCGAGCTGAAGAAGGTCCACAAACAGTAAACGTGCTTTGACTGATGTTTATGTTTGTGAGATGTGTCCCTTCATAACACTGAAGCCATCTTTAATCTTTGATATGATTTTATGATATGATACTGGGTGGTAAACGTGCGCATGTGTGTGTTAATACGATGAGGTCACGGCTCGTCTGCGAGGTTCGTCAGCAGTGACGTGACGTGTACGGCTCAGTCTGTTTGTCCAAACAGTGCAGATGAAGAACATGTAGGTGTAGACGTCTCTGCATGTGCTGTGTGAGCACATGATGTCGTGTAGTGGTTTGTACCGTGTTGCTGCCAACTGCCATTTTAAAGGAGCCTTTTTATCTGTCAACCTGACGTTTTCTGTTTTAATATGATCTCATGTCTTTTTAAATGATGTCAACCTGATATGTGAACATTGCACTTTTGAACACCTGGATCCAGTTCAACCTGTCAATAAAGCTATTTTATTATTTTTATATGTGAACTCCTTTCTGCTCTTGTTTTACTCGTTTATCGTATTGAATGCTTCTGTGTCGTGTCGTCGTCCTGATTGGTGGCGAGACTTTTTTTGTGTAAACCATGTGTGCACATTTAAGTTTCTTTAATAACTGACACAATCGTCATCTGTTATAACGGGTCAAAGCGCCCGTCCCAGTTTGATGAAACATTTCAAATATGTCGCTGAAATGTCCAATAGGTGTCAGCTGTGATCTCGTTAGTTTTTGAGAGCACGCTAAAGGCCACAAACGATGGGTCTGACCAGAAAAACATAAAAACACCAACAACTCTCAAGTTTTCTCTGATTTTAGCGCAAAAAAATAGTCAAAGTACTTTCTGAAAATCTTTTCACAAATTTACACGATTAACAACCTGAAAGTTCTTAAGAAAAAAGTATAATTTAGTTCATATGATTCCGTTGATCACTTAGCTGCTCGAGCTTGAACAGTTTGCGTGCTTGTATGCGCCCCCGGTGGACACATTTAAAATGGCACTTATTTTTCATTGAAACATTTAACTGCAGTCAATGTTTTCTCTGTCATTTTTACACTTGTCATTGGGCGGGATCGAAGCCTCCGCTGGGCCGTTCGACTCCCCTGGTCTGGTCTGATGTTGTTTGGCATAAAGTCAAATAAAACAAGCCAGAAAAATGACCACAGTGTACTTTATTAAATTAATTTTGGTAGTTTGTGTTGCATTAGATTCAAATAAAAATTTACAAAAATCCCATATTTACAAAAATGTTATTTTGATCATGTTTATCACTCTTAACTTATTTTTACATTAAAATGTACTTTTTTTCCATTGAACTCTTCACACAATGCAACTTACCGAAAAGATCATTATTTGTCTTGAACACTTGTATCTTTTTTTTTTAATACACCACATACACCACATTCATGATTTTTTTTCTTGTTGTCATAGTTACAGCCACTGCAGTGGCTTCAAACCTCTAAGAACACCCTTCACAGTCAGAACTGAAAAAGAGGAATGTTTTTTAACGTACACTTTGCATAAATTTATTTACAGATAAGGATTTATTTTGACCAGATCTGTGGTTCATCGCGCTGAAGCCACTGTCTCAACAGACGTCTGTACAGTGATTATACAAGTGTGACTGGAGTCTGACCATGATTCACCGGCTGCTGCTGTGCTTGTACTGAGGCTGAGTGATGATGTCATCTCAACTGTGACTGTTCCTCTTTCCTGTTCCACTGCCTTCACACCGGACCCTCTTTTAGCACTAAATCCAGGTCTTTGAAATAAGTGTGTCAAAAATAATGTCAAAAATACGAGTGGACGCAGATCACCTTCACTTTCGTAACTGAGTGGGCTATTCTGACCGAGGAGGTCTCACAAGAGGTGGGAGGTATTTATATAGTGTGTACTATCAGCGCTCGGCAACCTTGGTCTCAGTGATGACTCACCTACAAACACAGAGCAGAGCAAAATTGCTTTGTTAGTCGGGAAATTATAATCTTTGATTTCATTTATCATCATTATCATTCGCTGAGCCGCAGCAAAAACGATTGCACTGAGTCATAGAAAAAAAGCCTTCTAGAATTAATGTTAGAATTTTGAATGAAATGTTGTGTGTGTTGGAAATGTTGCTGAGTCGTCAGTAAACATATTGTTCAACACTTATTGACAAGAACAGTCCGAACGGGCCCTCGGTGTCAAAAAGGTGGCGGACCCCTCCTGTATATACTGTAGTGGTACAGCGTAGGATTCATACTGTAGTGGTACAGCGTATGTAGGATAGCGTGTCTGCTTCCTGTTTGCAGGGATTGGCCGGATGAAGGATGATACTTGTTTTCACCCTGGCTGTGACCGAATGAGGTGAGAAAGAAGAGGCCGTCCTCAGCTCAGACTCAGTATAAGCACAATAAACAGCTCCTGACATGTTTAGATATTGAACAGTTAAAGAAGGAAACACTCACACACACAGACACACAGACACACACACAACCAGTTTCTCTCACACACACTTTCTCACCCTCTCAGACCGAGTTGTGCTTTCAGGTGCAGGCTCAAACGTTTTTGGGTTGAAAGTAAAAATAGAAATCTGTTCTCGAAACACACGAAGCAGCTTTTACGAGAGTGAGGGAAGTCACCGGTCAGACTTGAGAATAAAAATGAAAGCTGTACAACGGGACAGCACCTCCCGCCTGGATGGATGAGCCCATGATGGACCGAGCTCCTGCTTCCTGGGACTATTCTCATGACTCGTCAGTTTATGGACCAAATACTGAAGACGAAGGCCACAAGCATGAAGAATGTGCACTGAATCCCAGTGATGCCATTTTTGTGCAAGAAGCACAAAGGAAGAAGATGAAAACCTTTTCCAGATTATGGCCAAAATGGAAATAATTTCTTCATGTTATCTGCATTTTGTTGATGTGCAGAGCAAAGAAAGTGCATCATTCAGTTCCAAAGAGAATGTCCCAGCGCCTCCTGTCCGAGGTGGATGTCGTCTGGTCAAATGTTTAAGTGTGAATTCAGCCTGGTTGAATTTGACTGAAGAATCAGACTTTAGATTCAAATGAAAATATATTGCTGAGACAGGTGAGAGTTTTCCTTCCATTAAAACAAAGTGAGGTAGCTTCATGGTCTGTATATATCACTTCACACACACACAGTGGATCAGTATATGTGTTTGTGATATGAATTAACGAAGGCTTCAAAGGAAATACACGTGAAAAAGGCTTTGAAATGTCTTGAAATCAAATAAGGCTGAATCTGCACAGACGTGGCTGAAGAAAAGATTCTGATGTCGTGTCACGTTTCACATGATTCCGCTCACTCTCGCACAGTGATGGAATCCTGCGCTGATTGAAATACTCTCAAACCTTCAAGTTACTTCAACTGAGCTTTTCAAAATGTTGGCAGAGAGAAACTGGCACGATCGCTGCATCCAGGCCATTTTTAAACCACTTTACATGGAACCAACTATTTCAATTCAACGAGATTAGAATGGTGCACATTTAGTGCTACTCGTGTCAACACCAGGTCGTCTTACACTTTGCGCACGATCATCTGAGTCCGACAGTATCAGCCCATTCCGATCACTGCGCTTTCAACACGACAACAACATGAAAACCAAACCTGGCCACAGACCATAATTCAGATTCAGACGTAAACATTAATGGAACTATTGTTAATGGACTATAAGTAAAGTCAAGTCTCAATCAAAGTCAATGGCAAGAATGATGTCATCATCCAGCCTGAATAACCATCTACCAGAGCCATCCATGCAGAAGAGCCACACCCGGCAGTGTATAAAACATCTGTTCACGTTAAGTTAGCGAAACTCAAACAGTATAAATAAACAACAACCGTGACTGTGATCATGTGACATATATAAAGAGGCTTACATGTGACCGTTCTCTCATTCAGAAGTTTCAAATTCCCACTACAAAGCAGCAAAGTTTGCAAAATGTAAATAAAGTAACTCTGACATAATCAGTTTCCCTCATTCACAGATTTGGACCCAGAATGAAGATCCATCTTTTTTCTCATTCAATCGGAGCAGAAAGAAAAGTAGTTTGTCTTAGTTTGGAACACGTGTTTGAACTCAGCGTCGGATTCTCCGAGGAGATGAAGGTTCAGTCAGACGGCCGAGGAGACGCGCACACATTTGATCAAGGACCGACACCAAACTGAAAATCTACACGTGATTCAACAAGTGGTTCGGACCCCACGACCTCCTCCCAGCGCATTTGACCCTGCAGACTCACACACAGCCGTGAGAGGAACGAGTCCTTGGATTGGCCAGAACATATAGAAAAGTAGTGGTTCTGTCCTCGGATGTTCATCTGGATGAAAAGAAACATTTCTCCTAATAATTCCAGAGGTTTGTCACTGCTGATGTAAAACCTGCGGATGGTGGACGGTGAAGTTCCCTGGTGAACGGATCAGACAAACATCGCCCGCTTCTCTCGCTGCTACATAAGGATGAAGCTGAACTGCCTGGTTAGTGCTATACATCTGTAACGATTCATACACACACACACACACACACACACACACACACACACACACACACACACACACAGAATGAAAAGAGCATGAGGAGAGCGTTCGGGGCTGGTTTGGAGAAGCAGAGCCATGAGAGTCTTTACAGTCTTGTGCCATGATTATCCCACCAAAGTATTTTGTGCTTTTCTCCCCTTTTTGTCATCCTCATAAAAAAAGAACACAACTTCACACTGAAGAAAACACAGGCCCGGAGCTTTAATGTGCGCAGACCCTCTGAAGTCTGGAGCAGTGATTCTCCACTGGGAGCTCAGTTTGGGACAAAACGTTCAGAAAAACCCAGATACTTTTATATCTTTGATGCCGATTCACACTCCTCAACAGTAGGTGGCGATGAGGGCCTGTGATGCCACTTTGACTTACATTGAGGACAATAGAGGACATGTACTTGTGTCCCTAAATTGCACTTATTGGTTTTTACTTATGCGGCGAAATGAGAAAGAAAAGGGAATAGTATCGCCACCTGCTGGTGGTTTCTGTGTCTCATTAAAGGTGTGTTCTTCTGGATCATCTCAGCCTCAAACTGCAGATCCATTTGAGAAGCCGGACCAGGTGAGTCCATCTCTTCGATGAAGGAGTGACGGATCAGAATGTTGTTACAGAACAGATTTCCTTTCAGACTCATTCACATCCCTGTGAATGTTTGACACTTATGATCCTTGTGGTGGACATGACGTAAAGTGTGGTCATCCTCCACTCGCTCACCCTCTCCTACGTCACCAGTCTGTTTGAAACATTTCCTCAACAGCACAAATGAATCTTCAAAACTGAGGTGAGGCCCAGTCCTGTCTCACTCCACCTTCACTCAACGCCACTCCAGAGAAGATCCATCCAAAGCTGTTGAAGGGTTGATTTGATGGAACCCAAACATTTCACTCACTCACATGTTCCTAAACTATAAGAAAGTTGGAAGTTCAAACTCAGTTGGCCATCTGAATGACTTGAGTATGATCAGGATTAGTTAAGACTGATTCAGGTTTGAATTGGGATCCCAGACTGTTTCCAAATCTAGTTTTTCACTCTCATGGAATAAATGAGAAGTAAACAGGACTCAGATGTCAGAGTGGTTTTCCATTAACACGTCTGCTGTTCATCATCATTCATTCTTCCTGGACCATAACATCTGGTACGGTGGTCCTGAGTTCACATGGTACCACCAGCATCTGCCATTCAAGTGACACTGAGCTGAGGCCTGACGTGACAATATCAAATCACTGGAACAAACTCCCCTGAACAGACGGCAAAGAACAATGTCATGGTTTGTCTTCACTCATCAAAATGATATTTCCACCTTCTCTTTAAATACCACACACACACACACACACACACACACACACACACACACACACACACACAAAGACTACAGAATGACACTGACTTCCTCTGCACCATCTCTAAAATGCTGCATGTTGTATCTTTGATAAACATCCTGGTGTTTGATTGGCTGCTCGTCTGTGCTCTTTTCTCCTAAATCCTCCAAACCATGTGCACTTCATCCCCTGTGGTCATTGCTCCCTGCCCCCCCCCCCCGCCCCCCCCCCCCCCCGCCCCCCCTCCCTCCCCCCCGCCCCCCGGACACATTATGCCATCGACAAAGATCGGCCTTGTTGTGCAGCCAGGTTTACATGGTCCACTGCAAATACAGAGGCTGAGTAGAGCTGCCAGGAAGATTTGTTTCTTGGCGTTGTGAGAGTTTGATTTTTGACCTTGACGTGACCTTCCTTCCGCCCGACCACCTCTGGTGGTCTCCATCCAGACAGAACACATTGAGTTTGGATGCTACTTTGATCACTGTCTACGATCTGTGTCGATGTAGCGACTGCACACGAGCCCATCCGCGGGACCCCAGCGCCGTGGCCCACCCCGCCGGCCCCTGTCCCACATCCTCAGAGGAAGGAGGACGCGTCCGAGAAATCTTTTTGGCACTAAGACAGGAGTAAGAGCGTGAATAGAATGTGCAGATACCTACAAAGAGAGAGCTGTAGCGGGGGCGCTCCATCAGAACTTCCAAAGAGAGGGCACCGGCACGGTCAGACAGTTTGGGCTCGTGATGACGGCTCGTTTCCTTTCCTCAGCGGGTTTGAGTCAAAGCAGAAGTTTCATGTTGATGTCAGGCCCATGTGGAGGGACAAGAGAACACGTTTGTTATATTCCAGCTCAACCAAACAGTCGATTGGCCTCCGGTCGGGTTGAAGTCCAGGACTGGCTCCAGGATGGTTCCGATGCCAGAGAACTGGAAAATCATAGATGAAAACTGACATTGTCGGTGGGAACAAACCTTTATTGCCACGGTTCTGCTGCTGATAATGTGATATCGTATCATTTACCCCTGTATTGGTTCTGAGAATCAGATTCAGCTATAAAGTGGTCTCGTATTCCAACCTCTCCTGCACCAGAGCGTCGTCTTTGTACTGCAGCCGTGGAGGAGTCGCAGAGGAGTCTATGGCCAGGATCGCCTTTCGTATACTGCGGTCGAGGACGTGGCGCTCCCAGGCGGGGTAACGGTTTCTACAGAGGTCGATCTTGATGACGGTCTCTTCGATTCGCGCAGCACGAGATGACGGAGTGGATGGCACCGTGGGTCGGACCTGAAACACGGGCATGCAGCCGTCCCGCTCAGAATACTTCCCCGTGTCGCGCTCCAGAGTGGTGGCGCCGCCTCTGTTGGAGCGCAGCGAGTTGGTGGCACCTTCTGACGGTAGCGTGGAGAACTGAGCCGTGGGGTCCAGGTCCAGGCCCTGGCCGCTGGGCGAGCGTCCGAAGCGAGGCCCGTTCGGATGGAAAAAGGCATAGTACATGAGCATGAAGACCACGCCTGTGAGGAAACTGCTGAAGATGACGCAGAGCGCCGGCACGGCAAAGGCGTCGGTGGCCAGAGGAGATCGGTAGAGATACCACAGAGCACTGAGAGTAGCATTCTCCACCAGGATCACCAGGTAATAGATGAAGAGTCGACACCTGCACAGAGACACCAGAACCATCAGTCTGTTGTGTATTAAGGACGAGGTGCATGTGTTTTCAGACATGTTGGTGTCGGTCAGCCACCGAAACAACCGCCTGCTGATTTGACATCAGTCCTGATTCAAACATCACCAAACATTACTGAAGGAAACCTTTCTCCTAGAGAAGGCGGCACATGAGGAATTCAAAGTTCTGTACATGAAATCAATCTGTAATTAAAAAGGGGGTCATGCATAGTGTTGATTGCTCACCTTGTCCTTCCCTCCTTCACATTGAACCAGGAGAAGATATAGATTATGCCAACTACCATGTCAAAGACAATCTCCTCCCACTTGCTGATGCAGAAGTCTGTCTCACAGTGGACAATCCAGAAGGTCATGATGCACCAGTGCAGGACGATGAAGATGCCAAAGTAGAGTTGGAACACGGAGGCGAACAGGGCAAAGGTGATGACCCGGGCTGCGATGGTGAAGAAGTGCCAGCAGAACTGGATGATGACGGCCAGGTAGCTGATCGGCTTCTTGTCATCGCGAGAATCGCGCAGAGCTTTCTGGTACGAGGCGAGAGCCCAGGCCAGAGAGACCAGGGAGGCTGCTGCTGTCATTCCTGCAACACACAAACCAGCAGACACACAACTCAGACACACAGCAGAGGCACCATGCCCTCGGTCGATGAGAGGGTGAGAATCACTCCATGTGCTGCGCACGGACTCGGAGGATGAGATGATCCTGGCGCATCACTGACTCTGGAGGCCGATGGAACCCGTTGGGCTCCAAGACTGTTGAACAGTCACTGAGAAACAGTGTGAATTCAGCTTCACCTGATTTCTAGATTTTAATTCCACTCACTTCAATTCAAACAACCTCCAGTGTTCAAACAGGAAGTGACAATGACAAACTAACCCGACCTGAGAGTGTGACCGAACCAGCAGGAACAAAAACAATTCAACAATAAAAAAAGGTACAGTGCTGAGCCTCATGTCTCGTTGTGTTGAGACGGCAGACAGCAGAGGGAAGGAAAGAGCACAAACTGCTCATCCAATGGTCTTCATGCTCTGAGGCGCATGGTTCTCCGTCACACAGCAGGACGACCATTGGCCACGACAATTCTCCTTGTGATGTATAAAGGGGGCGGGGCCTTCTCAGTTGGAATTTTTTCCCTCATTTGTCTCTTTCTCTACAAATCACAAACATTGGCTTTTGGGGTCTCGGGACTCCCACACACCTTTAAATACCTTAAAAAGAGTCATTTTTAATAATATGACACACTGTGTGTGTGTGTGTGTGTGTGTGTGTGTGAATGACCTTGCACAGCCTGGAGCTTGTGTGTCTGTATGATGATGCACAGCTGCAGCACCAGTTGTGGAGCACTCTCCAGGAAGGTGGCCAGTAGATGCAGCATGCTAACATCAGCGAACTGGTAGACCATCCTCCAGTAGTAGCGCCAGCGCTCCGTCTCCGCACCCTGACGGCTGCGCACTCCGAGGTAGATGGTGTGAAGGTACCTGGATGAAAGCAGACGTTCAGAGTCACTGGAGAACCTCCACGAGATTCATCCACCGGCTCTCGATCCACCCTGGAGAGAAGATGACACTGAGCCACGATGAGTTCACGAAGATTCACACCTTAACCAATGTTTCTTATCTTATCTAATTGTCATGTCATCTTCAGCTGCCTATCCAGTCATCCAGGTGCTGTTCGGGGTGTCAGTGTCAGGCCCAGTGACACTGCAGCAGGGGCTGAGGGGGATTCAAACCAGTGACCTTTGGTTCCAAAGGCAACTGCTCGAACCACTGAGCGACTGCCGCCCCATCTTATCTAATTGTTATTCATAATTCATGTGAGATAT
>JAFBJT010111896.1:28062-88270 GCA_016785325.1 Chascanopsetta lugubris | reverse complement strand
TAACAATATAATAATAATGATAATGATAATGATAATAATAATAATAATAATAATAATAATAATAATAATAATAATAATGATGATGATAATTATTATTATTATTGTTGTTTGTTGGTAGTTGCGTTGGTGTTGTTGTCGAAGAATATAATTATACACAAACCAATATATCCATGCTGACAGAGTGCAACAATGTAAAACAAATGACACTTGGACAAAAAGTCCAAATGTTAAAAAAAATCTATTTGGTTCAGCGTATGGGAAAAGGAAATGGAAACTATGGGAAAATATATGGAATAAATACAATGGTTGTAAACATTCATGTATGATGTTGTGTGGTGAACAATGGTGGAGGCTCTGATGCATCTGACAAACTGCCTTCTTTGTGCAGGGACATGATCTAAATACTAATCAAACATCATTTACAGCTGGCTTTATTTCGGGCCCCTGAGAGACTGTCCCGTCCCGCTCTTTCACCATGGTAACCAGGGATTCATTTCAGAGGTGTCATGCTGCATTAGCGTCTCACCGGCTCATCCACTCTCCTCCGCCCTCTGGCTCCCTTCCCCTCCAGTCTGGAACCTGCCCTGCATCCTGCCAGGAAAACATCTCGTGTATTATCTCGCTCTATACCTGGGATAATACAGCTGTGTGGTCTCCGTCTCTGTCTCTCACACGCACACACACGCACACACACACACACACACACACACACACACACACACACACACACACACACAACACACACACACACACACACACACAAACACACACACACAACACACACACAGTAAATGTAGAGTATAGACATTTGTTTGTTATTGTTTAGGTCTGTTGTGCTTTATTGCTTTTCACAGTGTGTAAAAGATGACTAAGTATCATAAGAACATTTTCTATTTTATTTACATTTTTATTGACAGACCTTGACATAATGGAGGAAGAAACTAATCTTTCCAAGTGGGTGCTTTACATTTCTCAAATATTATGTTTTCAGAATCACCAAAAAGAAAAAAAAACAAAGGAATAATGTAATAATGTAAATGTGAATCAAATGGAATGGGATGACAATATTTGATTCATTCCATGCAACATAAGATACGATTTTTTTGTTCCACATTAGGGAAATGTTCAGTCGTAGGGTACCGTTGGGATGAGGTGATATGGTCTTTGGTCAAAGACAGTGTAAAATATAACAAAGGGCATAGATTAAATGTAAAATTACTTCTCCAACAACATAAGCTTATATTGAATAAATGAAACTGAACTGTTCACACACAAAGAATTAGTATATATGACACAGTCTAACAATGAAACATACATGGATTTAAAAAGTAAGAGATCTGTGGTGCAAAACTGGTGCACAGATTATGAATTAAAGTCATTGCACAGGTTGTTAAATTGGAAACAACATATGCACTGCCAAAAAAATGATTTCACAAACGGGCTGCAGGAGGTTTGTAGTTTTACCAAAAAAAAGGCACTATCGTGCAGAAACAGGTCTTCTAAAAACATGAAGTGTGGTGGCCTGTACAGTGCAGGTCTATGTGAGCAAAGGTCAGGGGAGTGAGGGTCACGGCTTCATCGGAGCAACCAACCCCTGATGGCAACCTTCATTTCTCCAGCAGCTTGTGCTCATTTAAAGGAGACACAGCTTTTATCTGCCCAGGTTCCATTACTGAGCTGACATTTATCCTGTCATACCACCTTAATGGTATGTTAACCACACTAATAGTACGAGGTCCAGGAGAAGGGATCAGCTAAAAGGAGAAAAGGAAAAAGTGAACCAAGTGTAAACGGGATTAAATAGCAATTTCAAAGGTCCAGTTTGTACGATTTTGGTAAAATTACCTTATCTTTATTGTAAGGAAAGGAATCTAAACTGATTAAACTGACATTTTTCTAAGCTTGTTGTAACTAAATGGTATATTATTTTCTTCATAATACTGTACAATAATCCCTACATATATTCACCAAAACCAGGTCCGGTCATAGGAGGCCACCATGTTACTCTGCCATTTTTTATAAATATTTTTTTATTATTAGCCAAGTGTAGAAAAATAAAGATCTTTTTTTTATGTTTTAATGGTGACTGTTGGCTACCATTGGCCTACAATATGCAACTTCACCAACAGATGCCACTAGATCCTTTAAGAGGGGATATTCACAATGTGTCCACAGAATGTGATGAAATAATAAAACGTGAAGAAAAGACTAAATATATCAATATGACAATTTATTGCAAATATTACATGGCAGACTACTCTATGTTCCCACCGCTGTACCTCCAGTGAGGCTGAATCCTATCTACCACACCTGAATGCATACTGTACACCACCCTCCATGAATGGGTCATTACATTAAACTATCCCTCATAATTTGCCTCCCCGGCCCCCCTGGTAAACGTCCTGTATGCCGCGAGCGCCTCTGACACACACAGGGGGCACTAATGGGCTGCTGTATTAGCGGGTTAATTGCCATGTCCCGGTCTCCATTGGATTGTGAGTTGGGGCGTTTTAGCTTAATTGTGAGCCATCCGTGGCCTATACCTACCACCAGTGCATTGTGGGAGCATTAAGTTTTCTTGTGATATAGTTGAGACTCAGCTGACCGCTCATAGGAAACTGAGGGGTAGACTGCCATCTGCTGGTCCAAAGATACAATAACACTTTGTTGACAGGAGACGCCAAGGATTATCATTGGTTTTAGGAATGAAACAAAAGTGTTAAAGGTGCCTTTTGTAAAATTTGGTGACACACTGGTGAAGTTACATTTTGTATCCCTCACCTCACCCCCACCTTTCATGCATGCAGGAGAACCTATGGTAGCCCTGTGTTGTCATCAAAGCTTAAAAGATGACGTCCACTTTTTTTTTTTTTTGGCTGTTGTAAAAACATGGCCGCTCCTGGTGTAAATATACATAAAATGGCAAATTTTAGGGTTATGTAAAAAGTCAGACATTGGGGTGATTATGCATTTGTCAAAATGCCAGTGTATAATTGTTTTGTAATTCTGTTTCTACAGATAGAGGCGACAAAAAATGACAGAAATCGTACACACTGCACCTTTAATTGAATTGATGCAAAACCGGATGTTGTTTGTTGCTTTTTACATTAAGAATACTAGAAATATGCCCTTTGTCCTAATCTGGTGCTTACCTGATGGGTTAAGTGTATAAAATGTACGAAAATCATGTTTTGTGTGTTTATTTTTGTAAAGATTGGGGCAATCCTCCACACTTATGTAAACTATTGCTGAACTACTGTTATTATTCCTTTCCTTATCAGAATCTATTTGTTGTCAGCTAAATGGATGGCTGTTTTATTTTTCTATAATTAAAAAAACAATGGGGAGTTTTATCAGTTGAACATTTTTTTTATTTAATGCATTTAAATAACAATGAGCCTTTCACTTAATTGAACATTTTTATATTAGACATGTTTTACAATATTAACACTTTTTAAATCTCAAAAATGGAGCTTACATTTTAATGGCTCAGACTGAATCAAATTGAATGCTCAGCCAAAATCACGGTTTACTGCCTCCAAACAAGAAGCTCCCAAATAAACACAAGCAGGGAAAACAGCTTGATACGGTCATTAAACTTTATATGTCATGAATCTTTTATTACATGTAATTCAATGTGATTAAACTTAACAATATGTTGTAAGAAAGAAAGAAATAACAGTTTATTATCCTTCACAGATTCACATTTACTGAAGATTGGCCATTGTCAATCAGAACACCTTCATTCCCATACTGGGGACATTTGCAAGAATGTGGAGATGTGGCATTCACGGTAAACTCTGTGTGTCAAACACATTGTTTAACTGATTTTTATTTTCATTAACACACAGGATGTTTAGTTACAACATATGATAACAAATAAATAGCTAGACATTTATGACAGAAATATATTAACATCAGATCACATTGTTAGCATAGGATCTGATCATGCTTTAAGAAAACAATCCACAGAGGGTTGTATTTTTGTTCATTAGCAACACATATGGAGGTGATTTGTTTGTTTTCATTTGGTGTGTCTGAGGAGTTTGATAGCATTACATGTCTAAATATAAATATACAGCGGATAACCAAACTCTAACATGACCATAATGCAGGCCTCATAGTAAATAGCTTCTTGTAATGGTGTTTTTATGCTACCACCCAGTGGTAAGAAAAATGAATGACAACTTCCCATATTGTTGATTATTGTTTATATATATAGTGGTTAGATTTATGTTCATTATGTCAGTGAGTCTTCATTATAGGGCTGTACTATCAATGCTGTTGGATTAAAAAAAAATCGTATTCATTAGCAGGGAAATTGCAATAGTTATTGCAATATAGTATTTACTGTTACTATTATTACTATTATTATATTGTTTTTCTTTTCTATGTAAACATTTCAGCCACCGCTCTGTGCCATTATACCACAAGCTCCATGACTGTTCTTCTACGCCTGTCTCAAACACCCTCAAGTCTGCCAATTTGAATCTCATACTGCTTATTAATCAAAGACAACATCAAAGGTTTAAACAAGAATTTCCTTTTTTATTAACAATGAGAGGATAATAGATATATGAAGGTGGTTTGGTTTCCTGGGTGTGGCTGCAGCAGCAGCTGTGATACTGAAAGAAAGGTGTGTTAAAGGATATGCACAAATGAAGGTCTATCTACAAAACCTAACACAAGCAGATGTACCACAACAATGAGACCTGGAATAAAATAATGGTCGAGTTACATTGATAAATCTGTGACATAATGTTATCAATTTTGTATTTTAGTGGATTTTATTTCAGGTTCCGCAGATGTTGAGGTGTGCACACACAAATGTTCTTCGTGCTACTTATTCTTTGAGGCAGACCTGACAGTTTGACATGAGACTCAAAGCTGATGACTCCCACGTTTATGCTCAGGGGCCTTTAAATGCAGTTGGAACCAGTCGTCAGCTTGTAGAAAAACATCCAGCATCTTTTGGTTTTGCGTGTCTGATGGAAAATACTGCTGGGAAAACCAGGCACAAAATAATAGTTGAGTGATTGACAGATATTTCCATGTGTCATTTCTCAGGTTATAGTCAGTCGTGAGGCACTCATATTGGACAGGCAGTTTATTTACAAATAGCAGACGCACATACGCATACAAAAAGAAAGTGATGATGGCAAAGGTTCCAAGGAATCTTGGGTAGTGGGCGGGATTTGTATCCAGCAGACCTCGACAATCAGAGCACATTTCCGTCTCGATTGCTGACTGCTACTGGCTCAGGTCGTCAAAAAGTACTCAAAAAGTTACAATCACCAACGGTCATCAGTAATTTACTTTTATAAAAATATCACCATGGTGACCCACAGATTCACAGATCGGACCGAGGAAACGAGGATGTATTTACAGTATAATCCACGTAAAGGGAAGAATGGAAAGGATAACATTTGTGGACAAAAAGGGGAAAAGAAAAGTCAGAGGGAAAGATGAGCAGTGCAGAGAGGGTCCCAAAAGGCAAAGCTCGAGCAACTCTAGCTTTAAGGTCTCTAAATGGACACCTCAGAAATGTGTTTTATTCATTTGTCCTGCAAAGACCAGAAAAACAGAGTCAGGATAAACTTAAACATCGTCTGATACAATTTGATGCAGATTAATATCATCAAAAGTCAAACGAAACATATAATATAATGTGCACATTATGGATGTACTGGGGTTATTCTATGATACGCAAATTGTTATTATCATCTTAAGAATTCTATTGGTATCACGAGTGTTGCACTGGATTAGCTATACTATGTCTGTCTCAATTGTCCCTCTCCTTCATGGAGTTCCCCAAGGATCAATTCTGGGGCCCTCTCTATTTATTGGATAAAACGATCCCATAGGAAAATAATTCAAATTAGGTTTGAGATTGGTTTCTAAGTTACATGGGTGATGCACATTTATATTTCCCTCTGTTGTCTCGTTCCACTGATGTATCCCATATGATGTAAAACACTGCACTTCAAGTTTTAAAGGTGCCGTATAGTCAAAGTTATCACCATCTTCATCGCAATTATCATTGCTTATCAAATTGTTCATTGTTAAATTCAACCACATTATTTGCATGCCTATGCCTTTGTTGTCGCCCTTTGCAAACACATTTTTATAGAACATTAAGCACTTTTTCTATATATCTCCTGACTGGCTGACAACTTATCTTGTCCACACTTTACAAACATGCTACTATAGGTTATGGAAAATCACCACAACAATAACAATAGTTAAGTGAAGTGCTGCAAACATAATATCAACATGCATCACTGGTGTTCTGGTAATATTTATCTTACAAACATTACAAATATAGCACTGCCATAATAGTACTTTTTTTTCAATTTTTAGAAAATATGAATACGAATAGTTCGCTTTTATCATTTTGGACTGGCTGTTTAAAATGTGCATCCTGAAGCTTTTTCTTGAAACCAGATCTGGGGGTGTGGTGGAGTGGTGAAGTGAGTGAGACAGTAGCAGACCTCTCACCTTGATGTAGTTCTGCAGTTTACAGCCAAATGTGGACACACTGACTGGGGTTAATATCTACAGTGAGTCTGTCGGTGCTGAGGGAGCAGGAAGGGAAACGATGAGGACACGCTAGTCACACTTTCAAACATGACATCAAATTGACAATAATAATAAACTGTACAAGACATGCAGAGTATCCATATGGTCACATGTTACACGTTAGTTTAACTACTGTAAACCATGTCATTTTGTTCTTAAAGCAATGATCAACAATGCCTCTATGTACACAGATTGGTCCATTTGCCCAGCAACTCATTCTAAATTCAAAACACAATAAATAAAAGTACAATTAGTGCAGCTTTAACTGTAAAAGCGTATTTACCATTATAGTGAATGTAGCATGAAATGTGTCACATGAGTATGAGAAGACACTCATAGTGACATTCAACACACGTGTAACATGTTGATGAAAGATGGAAATGACCTTTGACCTTTGTGCAGGATGAGGGGAAAGTGTCCTTTCTTTAGTTCATGAGTGTCATGGGGTGATACCTTCAAGTCTCACTGATGATAAACAAGGCGAGGGAAAAGATGAAGATGGATGGCGCCCTCTGCTGGTGAATGACATGGCGACAGGGTGATGATGTCCAGGTGGGAGAGGATCAGGACAGCACACTGGTGTTCTGTGAGTCCACGCTCTGCATGTTCATGCCGTCTGTACTTACTCCGCTCTCGTACATGGGGTTGTCGAAAGCCGACTCTTCCGTCATGTTGTCGTACGGGGGCGAGGATGACGGCATTCTGATCGATTTCCCCTGCAGTCTGAGGAAAGACATGGTGGAGTAAGAGAAACATCCGAATGTAGTTGATATTTCCAAGGTTGTTACTCACTTTGCAAAGTAGACGTAAATCCCGAGGATGACCACCAAGATAACGGTGGTTGGAATAAAAACCGCAAGGGCAATGTTGGCTCCCTCCATGGCGTAATCCCTATTTACAACTAGAATGGGCAAAAAGACAAACACAGCCATTATATGAATTAGATGAGCACACAAATAAAGATGAAGCAATTTTTCAAAACATGACTCACCATCTAGTCTGCGCTCGTTGACATACTGGTTAGAGGATGCTGCGAAAACAAGGTTAGAATTGATTGACAAAGCCTTTGTTCATGTTTCCATGCATGTTTGCTGAGGAACGGGACGAAACCAAGACGGTGCCGAGGACACTGGCAACCCAAAGTCTCCAGCCATGACTGATCTGGCGGTGAGTCCTGGTCATGTGGACGAACATATGACCAGGACTTGAACCCGGAGATCAAGATGGACTTAAACATTTACATTTACATTTATAATGTGTGTATTGTTATTGCACATTCTATGTAACATCTATTTACATATTTTATTTTATTTTTGTCATTTTTATTATTTTTATAGACTTTCCTTATATTTCGGGTACCCCTGTTGTTTCCCTCTTGGCACCACCAGAGTTGTCTTTTCAATCTCGTTGAACATTGTGTATATAATTGTACAATGACAATAAAGGCGTTCTATTCTATTCTATTCTCTTCTATCTACTGCACGTCTGTCCGTCCTGGGAGTGGATCCCTCACCTGTGATTCTCCCTAAGATTTCTACCTCGTGTTTTTTTTTCCCTGTTAAAATGCATTTTTTTCCCCCTGGAAAGAGGACAGAGGATGTTGCCCACCCTGTGAATCCGGGCTGTATATATCACATTTGATTTGATTTGATTTGATTTGATGTTTGAATGGGAAAGCTGCAGTGGTTCACCTCTGCAGGCAGGGGGCGTGCTGTTCCACTGTGACGGGTGTCCTGGGATGCAGTAGATGGTGGCCCCGCCTTGCAGCTCATAGCCCGGATGGCAGGAGAAGGTCAGTGTCTCCCCCGCTTGGTAAAAGGCCTTTTCAGAGCTCTGCACGCTAGTGGAAGCGGCGCCAGGGTTCCTGCACGGCTCGTACTTTTCAGCTGAGAGGACAGAGATAAATGTGATCTCACTAAAATATCATTAAAAATAGAAGAGTGTATCAGCATGTTTGAGCTAAGTAGTGCAACGTAGTCAACATAGCTTTTTCCAGACACATAAAAATCTCACTGTAATGCTATAAATTCAGAAATGTGTCCAGGTAGAAAAAGGTTAGACTTGGGGGAATTTACCAAACAGCAGATCTAAGATATTATGTTCATCATAAACATAGACCTTTGACCTTTGACCTTTGACCTTTGGATTGACTTGGGTCATTTGTGTCAACATTTACTGTATATCAAATTTGAAATTATTCACATGGCAAAACAAGATAATTTTTTCAGTCATAGTGATCTTGACCTTTGACCTCTGTCACTGAGTCCAAATTAAATATTGTAGTAATTCTAGCAAAAAAAAAGAAAGAAAAAAATATAGTGTCTCTGGCCACTGGGCGTCGTTGGCACATAGCAAAAATAAAAGATGAAATCCATGCTTGTTTAATGCTCCCAAGGCTTTTGAGTGTTTACATAACGGAAAATAAATTATTCAGAGCTACATCATGCTGGTTCTGGTCAAAAAAGAATTAAAAGTAGCACAAACTCTGTTTAAATAATTCTATGGAGAAAATATTCACGATGACTCACACAGTGTGCAAGAGAGGTTGTAGGTCAGTTTTGTACGGGACTTACGGACACACTTGGGCAGCCTCTCGCTCCACTTGGGTGCGGCTGAGTCTCGGTTGTAGCAGGTGAGGAGGCTGTTGCCGGACAGGATGTAGCCTTTGTTGCAGATGAACTGCACCGAGGATCCAACAGTGAAGCGGCTGCCCGAGATCACCTTACGGCTGTGCTCCACGTTTCCAGGGTCCCGACATATCATGACTGTTACGTCAGAAAGAAATATTGATTATCCTCTCAATACAATTAGTGGCATTAGAGACGTCAAAAACAATAGTATTTAGCAGTATCTCTTTGCTAGAATGACGGTGGGCAAAGAAAATCAAAATAAAATACTCTTAAATACTTTATGATCCATATTTTTGAGGATGTCACCCTCAAGTCACTCTCTACGTGATTTTCCTATTCATTTCCAAACTTTTCCTTGATTATGACTCAAATTAATTAATACATTGTGCATATGCTACTTACCTAATTAATCTCTTGTGAATTAATCTTTCTGCAAATTTGCAAAAATCATGGAATGTACCTTTAACTTGACTCTATAGATCGTGTGTAAATTAGCAAAACAACAACAGCTTGAACAAGCTCATCAAAAGTTAAACGTTATGATCGCCATCTAGTGGCTGGAGGCAGTGCAAACAATAAAGCCCCGCCTTCCCCTTCTGAGTGGATGGTTATCACAGATAGCCTTTGTCATTTTGGGTGGTTCTTTTTAACCAATGCACACATGAATCTTACTTTTCCCACACATTTGGTTCTTATTAGATATGTGATGTTATAAAATAGAGTAAAATCATATAATGGCAGTGCATTGCATCTGCTTTGCTGTAATAGTCTTGAACTATGCAATATTGCAGTGTTGACAACTCCAACTATTCTGGATTAATTTCTGATTGATGAGAGAAGCTTCTGTTTATATATATATATATCGGAAAAATATAATCTATGGTTCACGCTGTTGCAACTATGAGGCTTTTAGGTTAAATGCCAAGTCAGGGGAAACAGCAGCAAAAGGAAGATTGTTCATTTATTTCAAAATAAATGACCTCCCTCCCTCTTACCTTCCTGACACCTCGGTATGTCACCGCTCCAGGTTAGATCCCACTGACACATCAGGATCTCCGAGCCCACCAGCTCGAATCCAGGATAGCACTGGTAGGTGACGACAGTGCCGTGGATGAGGTCGGGGTGGGACGTGCTCTTCCAGCCGTTGGCCACCTCCGGCAGCTCGGAGCAGGTATCGTTCCTTGCCACCTCTGCATGACAGTTGGACACAGAATTGGAAAAACACAATGAGGGGGAGACACTGCCACTGGGTAAAGGGAAATATTTTACATCTTCTTGCATAATAAATATGAAATTCTTCACAGACGATCTGAATGATGAAAGGGATAACGTGGATGTGTTCCTGGAGGAAATCTTGACAGTTCAGTGCAACAGCTTCCTCCGCAGGGAAAGAGTCTGACTGCAACAGTCGGCTCCTTTTGCACTGAACAGCAGCGGGTTGGGAGCAAAATGCAAATACAGGCCTTGTGATGATTGCTGTGGAGGAACACAGCATGTGGTGTGGCACAAGTCAATCTGTGCCTCCTCTTAAATGCAGTGTACAAGGCCAGAGACACAAAGCACCGGGCCGAGGCAGCGGATGTTGAAGTGCACCCTGTTATTGTGTCTCAGTGTTTGATGTTATCTAATCGTGTACACCTGGGATAAGTCAGATAACAGACAGGCTTTGGCAAAGCGAGACGAGAGGGAGGCAAAGGAAGGAACAAACATGCTTTTTTTCCTTAATTGGTAACCTGCTGAGTTCTCCGTATGACTAAGATCTTGTCCTCCACGGAGTTTGGGAAATGTTGACTCGAAAAAGAATTATTCCAATAAAGCTGAAAATCAAATATACTTTTATACCACAAATAAAGCCCACATAGGAAGCAGATACCACAGTTATTTTATCAGCATAATTGAATATCAATGTAAAATAATTGGACCACTCCCCCAAAAAGCAAATAGATAAACAACAATAATCATCATCAGTATCAGCACTAAATGTGCCTGGATGTTAGACCTCTACACTACATGCAAGATTATTTCTATTAACATTTTCATGTTAATTCTGCAGAAATGTAAAATAAACCATTTTTTTACCGTGTTAAAGGAGAATTACGGAACTGCCTTAGTGGGTTAATTAAATTGAAATGACAAATTTCATGAATTGACAAAAACTAAAACAAGCATTCTATTATTATTATCATCATCATCATCATCATTATAATATTATTTAATACAGCTATTTGTGACTTTTATCTGTTGTCATTTATTTTGAAATGGACAGTCTGTACAAGCACAACCTGTCGGTAGCACATACCCTCCGCCCAGCTCGGTGGAGTTCTGACCCAGGATGAAGAGCAGGGAAACGCACACACAAATTAACATGCAACAATTGAGACCATGGCCTCAGGAGCAAGCGCACATACTATGTGGGTAAGTTGGGAAATGTCAAACATCATTTTATGCAATAAAGATGCTTGATAACCCAATTATGGATCCACCCCAAACTTTTATGGTCACTTCCGTCAAGCGTCACACAAATTTCTACCAAGACTTGTAGAAATGTGTTGATCCATTTTTCAGAATCTTGTTCACAAACAGAGGCAGAGGTAAAGACAGTCAAACACTTTACAAAATCTCACCAAAGAAGTGAACCACAAATCCGTTGTTGTAGCCGTAGATGTTGGTGGCTGGATCCGACTGGAACTGAATGGTGACGTCAGCCATGGACGTGTAGAGCTTGAAGTGCGGTCTCGTGCCGCTGTATTGACCCAGGATGTTAGCCGTGAGGTCATCGCCATCATAGAAGGTCAAAAGGTCGTTCTTACCCATATGGAGACTGTGTAAAAAAAACCCAACAACAAATAAATAAAACAACAGAAGAAAAGGGTAAGTCTCCCTCATAGTAAGAATAAAGTTTTTCATATTCAGAGTTCAGCTGCGCCGGATGTCCCAGCAGTGTGTTTGCTTCGTATTTTATTCCCAACACTGATGGTTACACACTTTGGCAGATGAGAGCGAAAGCTGGTGACATAAAGCGATGTCAGCACTACTTGGAAAAAATATCTAATCGGTTTATATTGGATGGGAAGTAAACACTAAATAATTCATGATGTCTGACTGTGGCCCCAAGAACGACTCTCATGAATATGTACTAAAGTATATATGTGCAAATATATGAGCATGATGTCCTTTAGGTCAGTGGATGTATACAAAAAGCGAGTATAATACAGTGGAATGTTTACATAAGATTTAATCTATGGCGGCTGAGCTTCCCTGACAGATCGTCTGAGGAAAATGATTAACTTAAGAATGCATTAACCTTTTCCATCTGGTGATTCATATGTCCTTGCCCTCTTTATGGAGCATCAGTGAAGCCTGACATTTATTCACACACAGGGGATGATGAAAAAAGGCAATAAGCCACAGAAGCTGTATTTCCCTGCTGATATAATAAGCAGGGGGAAACTAGTTGCTCTTTAAGTGCCTTGAGGCGGGTGTCAAAACAGCTCTGCACATTGGCTGGATGATTGTTATTATTCACAAGCGGTGCAGATGAGGACTTAACAGTAATAGTTACCTTTCTTCCAAACCACATGGAGGGGTTATTCATCGCCACTATACGATCTTCAGATCATCTGATTTTCCACCCAAGGATACTGATAAATTGAAATTTGATAGATTTTTTTTTTTAATAACAATACTCCTCTGCCTCTCTACAAATCAAAAGTTGCAATACCTGCAACAACAAAAAAACATCACCTTTAAAGGTGCAGTGTGTAAGATTTGGTGGCAACTAGTGGTGATGTTGCATGTTGTATCCATCACCTCACCCATACCCTATCTGAGCATGCAGGAGAACCTTAATACTCAAAAAATGTTTTGCATGTCCACTGCTGTTGCTACTGTAAAAACATGGCAGCCCCCCATTGAGACGACCAGCACTCAATGTAAATATACATTAGATGGCTCATTCAAGAATAACGGAAAAATAATAATACATCTAGGAGATTATAAATTCATGAAAATATTGGTATGCAATTTTTTGTAATATATTTTCTATCAATAAAAATCATATACACTGCACCTTTAAGCTTAGCTGTCGAGTCTTGATCAGACTTCTCAGTCATCTAAGTTTATCACGGATGTCATGTCATCTTCAACCGCTCATCCAGTAATGTGGGTCACAGGGTATTTCTACCAGTACACAGAGGGCCATTGGGGGTATCGATGTCAGGGCCAGTGACGCTGCAGCAGGTTTCAAGTGGGATTCGAACCAGAGACCTTCGCTTCCAAAGGCACCTGCTCTAACCACAGTCACTGCCATGCACATATTATCATATATTCATTGTAGTATGAATAATTGAATTTGAATTTGATCTTTCTGAAGAGTTTAACAGATTGTGGATTCAGGTTGGACTCAAGAAGTCATGATCCGATCTCTGACAGAATACGAGAACAATTATAACACAATCCTTCATCTTGTATATTATTGGGGGACAGTCACAGCTCACCCAAGAGTGTGATACCGATTGACTGACAGGTGATGACAGGTTGTCAGACATTGACTCACAATCGGAGCCCATGGACAGAAAAGGAATTATTCTAAACAAATGATATTAAACTAAAAAATAATCTAATTTTAGCCAAGATCAGATGAGGTGATGTTCTAGCAGAAAAGTTAATTTAATAAATTGTCTACGAAGAAGAAAATAAAACTAATCGATTGTACTATATACTAGAATTCAATGTACACTAATACTAAATTCTTGAATATCAGAAATATGTATACTATGTACAGCAATTTAGAAATATGCACACAAATATTCATACATAAATCGAGAAAGATGAATACACATACTGTATAATAATATTTGCAGTCGAATTAAGATTTCAAAATATGTGAACACATACCATAACCCTGGATTTTAGACATATCATGCTAAATATGTGCATGCAAACTGTATACTACAATTCATTCATATATATGTATATACTGTATACTGTATATACTGTATGTATATAAATATATATATACTGTTATACATTTTTGCACAGGGTGATTTGAAATATCCCCTTCAATCCCCGTAAAGAGAAAATAATTTTGTTGAAAGAAAGACTTGTTATAAATATCCTGCAGCCGGTAGTGAGAGTCATGAATATGATTACAAATGCATACTTTCTCACCACCATAACAATTACAATAACAGCAACAACATTTGGCTGCATATAAAAGTATATAAATAATAAAAATGCTAATTCCGCTACACAACAGTGTGATGACGCATCCCCATTAAAGTAGCTGCCAGTCGCAAAAATAAATCTCATCTACATAATGTTTTAAAGATGAGGGAGGAAGATACAAAGTCGAGCAGCTTTTGTTGCTGTGGTCATCTGAGTGAGAAAGGTCGTGATCCCGCGAAGTAACAAGAATCTTAACTTCTCATGTTAAATTCAACTCTTGACTGTGATTTTTATGCATCGATTACTGTCTTTTTTGCTAAATTGTGAGAATCTGGATTTTGAAAAGAACTCTCTCTCTATGTGGTCTGCTTCTATGTTCTTGCTGATGAGCTCTGATTCGACTCACCTGCCAGTCTTACTATATCAGTCAGTTGAAACGGGAGCGAGGTTTCTTTCATTTAAAATTCAAGAAACACACGCTGAAACATTTATGCATGTATCGATGGTGCTTGAGCCTGAAAAGCTTGTGCATTCGTTTTTTTCCCCTTCCATTCCAAGACTGAAATGTGCTGACTGTGCACATTCTCCTCTGCAGCTCGAAGGGTATGCACTGTGTGTGATTGACAGCATGTTATGGCCGATAAAAGGGAACAAATGACCCGAGTCTGTTTACCTCGCCTCAGTGTCTTATTCACCGCCTCCTCCGCACAATCTCCATATAATTTCAGAGCAGGAACAAGCTGCAGTAGAAAATCAAAAGAAATCCACCCACTTCAGCTCTAATTACCCAGGGGAACAAATCTTATATAATTGTCTTGACTATACTGGCATTAAAAACTAGAATATGAAGACATTCATTCATGCAGAGGTATCTGAGCCAGTGAGGATGGACTTTTACAAACACTTGAAAACACATGTTATTTTCACTTGTGTATTGTGGGATGGATTGTACAGTAAATTACACTTCCACTGGAGAAATAATGTCTGCTCTCCACTTCCACGGTCTCAGAGCAGATGGAAACCAACTGTATTTTCATATGTATAAAAGGACTGAAGACATTATTTATTTTTTCAAATGTTCCTGTTTCCTAATTTAGAAATTCTTCCTCTCTTTATGATGATAAAGTTGCACAGATGTATGAATTTACATATATACGCCTACATATGACACCAATACTTGGAGATCCCCCCACTCAATTATCATTCTATGATTTGCTACTTTAGTTGTGTTTTCTTTCTTTCATCTGATAGCGTTTTATGCATTTTGTTTTATCATTCTGGACACTCTGTTTCGTAGCTGCCCAACAAGCCTTCCTTCCTATCCACTTGAATCTATATTGGCACCCTATCAGGCCTGACCATTGAACTCTGATCTTTTAAAGGTGCAGTGTATACGATTTTGGACACCTTTGTCACTTCTAAATATGTGACAAAACAATCACATTCTGACATTTTCATGAATTTATAACCAAGTAAATCTTTTTTTTTTCATTACCCTAAAATGAGCCCATTAATGTATGTTTACATGAGGATGTTTTTACAATAGTAAAGGAGACATCCTAAGAATCCTTTGAGTTTTATTTGACAACTGAAGTCTACCATAGGTTCTCCTGCATGCTCAGAAGGTCGAGGCGATGCATACAACATGCCACTTCACCTCTAGAGGTCACCAAATCTTACACACTGCACCGTACAAGGCTTGCTTTAGTACAGGTGAGTCCCAGTACTGGTGAAAAGAGTCATGTGACCTTCAAGTGAGTCCACCTCGTTTAACGCACTGCACACGGAGCCATGATGCAGATTACAGTACCAAGTCTCATGTCTCTGGCCGGCTTCATTTCGTACGTCCATGATTAAAAATGCACACAGCTGAGTCTGTGACCACAGGCACTGACACACAATGCTGCTCTGTGTTGGTCACAGCAGACATGTCCGCAGGTTCAACTCCGGACACTGGACGGAGTCTAATTCAGTCATCAGTCACCAAATTGGTCACTTCTTTCCAAGCGCCATCCTCCACCTGCTGCTCATGTCAGTGAGCCTGACCACCTGATCACTGCAGAGGCCTCCCTGGTTCAGGACCAAGCATTGCATCATGCTGCCTTTGCTCTTCTCCTGTCTTACGCTCTGTCTCGGTCTGTGTACAATTGCTGTCATATTTGTCACTTCTAAAAATATTACAAAACAATTACATTTTCATGAATTTACAATCACCTAAATGTATTATTTTTCCCCATTACCCTTAAATGAGCCCATAAATGTATATTTACTTGAAGAGCGGGTCCTCTCTATGGGGGCAGTAATGGTTAACCCTTACCCTACCATTGGTTCTCCTCCATGCTCAGAAGGGTGAGGGTGAGGTGATGGTTACAACATGCACATTCACCTCTAGATGTCACCAAATCATACTGGACCTTTAAGCACAAATGTGGTGATGCATTGTCATTGTTCTTCAATAACTGTCATGTCATGTCATCTCCTACCGCTTTTTCCAGTATTCTGGGTGGCGGGGTATTTCTACCAGTACACATAGGGCCATTGGGGGTATCAGTGTCAGGGCCAGTGACACTGCTGCAGGGTCCAACTGGGACTTGAACCAGTAACCTTTGCTTCCAAAGGCGACTGCTAACTGCTGATAACCAAATCCACACATTGACACAAATGAAGTTAACTTTCACTCAATTGAGCAGAAGTCAAAGCAACACTTAACACTGATTCTCAAAATAGAAGAAGCATCCTCTACGGGGGGCCTGGCACTACACTGGGGGCACGGCATCAAGAGCTTGCCTGTGAACTGTGCCACCATAGCAAAGTATGAATAGGGATTGAAGAAGTAATTTATGCTTAATAAAAAATAAAAAAAAGATGAGTACATGTTTGTGTGGGGGTGGGGCGTGAGTGCCCCCCATTAGTTATTGAAGAATCAGTTTCCATTATTCCATGCACAATCAGTGATCATTCTCCTCTGCACAAACACAACTACAATGTTGCAGCCCTGCTCAGGAATTCTGCTCAGATTTCCGACAAGTTGCAAGGTCAACAAAGCCGCCATATTGTACCTGCGGGGTAAAATATCAAGATTTAAAGTCGGCAGCAATAACAAATCCGATGCCTTTCTCACTTGACACGTTCTAACCTCTACTCCTCCTGTCTGCCTTTCTAGATAGTCTCTCCTGTCCCGAATCTCGTGGCCGACCTCAGCTTTTTCAAATTTTCCAAATGACCCCAACCATTTTTTTTTCTTCCTTTGCTCCAGAGTCTGAAATGTGTTCAAAACCCCCGGTGACAACACGGTGAAGGATGCCAAATGAACGGTGCCGTTTGGTCCGGACTCTCTCAGCAGCGTGAGTTACCACATGGCCGCTCGGCTTCGTTCCTCTGTCGCAACCTGGCAATAATTTCAGCCAAATGTCATCCCACCTGGCTGCTTTTTAAATGGTTTCCCCTGCGGTCAGGAAGACAAGTCGCTCGCTGTCCTGTCCTGCACCGATGACATGATGACTGGTGTTTTGAGGAGAAATTCACAGTGTGGCTTTTTAAAAATTCATCTTCTGTGGCTTAAATTTTGAGGAAAAATGTACTTCCTTCATTGGATATCTGCTTCACATATTGGTCAGTTTGGGCAGAGTTCCATGGGTTTATTCTGAGTTTCCCTGCAAACCAACGGCTGCAGCTCAAACCTGAGGGGGTGACAGCTGTGCTTTGTTTGGGCCTGTCGGCGCTTTGTCACCTGTCCCTGACCTGTCAGGTCTGAAGGAGACAACAAACCTCCTGCAACTCAAATAGAATGTAATGGTGAACCACGTCAGGAATTCAACCCACTGAATTAGAGGTGGAGTGGGTGTCATTTGATAAAGTTCAGTGGTGAAACTGCATGTTGATGCTGAATACTATTCAGCTCTTAAAGGTGCAGTGCGTAAGATTTCTGTCATTTTTGTAACTTTGAAATATATTACAAAACAATTACATACTGATATTTCCAATAATTTATGGTCACCTAAATGTTTTATTTTTCTTCCATTATCCTTAAAGATTCAGTAATTTTGTCACTACTAAAAATCATACAAAACAATAACATATTGACATTTATTTGAATTTACAATCACCTAAATGTATCATTTGTCTCCATTACCCTTAAATGAGCCCATTAATGTATATTTACATGAGCGGGTCCTCCCTATGGGGGCCGCCATGTTTTTACAGTAGCCCAGAGTGAACATACTCATCATCTATTGAATTTGAATGACAACTAAAGGTCAATACATACTCCGCAGGAACAGATAACTTTGTTTACTGGTTAGGGAGTTCTTGCAGCTTGTTCTCGACACATTATCCGGGCAGAACTTTGTCCTTGTTCCTGTATCTGACAGCTGTAGTGTGATTGGTCAGAAATGTGTGCTGCGCTCAGAGTTCTTGTGAAGTATAAAATGTCCTGGCCAGCAATAACTTTGTTCTTGTTCTTACAGCCCTAGGAGCAAGAACAATGTTCTCTGTTCTTGCGGGGTATGTATTGACCGTAAGCCCTCCACAGGTTCTTGAGCATGCTCGGAAGGGTGATGATTGAAACATGCCATTTCCCCTCTAGATGTCACCATATCTTATACTCTGCACCTTTAAGGTAAATCTAGAGGTCTTCTGGGCTCCAGATGGCAGCCCTGGACCTGCTCCTGATGTAATAGGGTCTCCTTCTAGGCAAATGAAAAGAAAGGCTTACGTTTTACACCAGTTATTTTTTCACACACTACATTGCATTTCTTACAATAGCTCTAGTTGGACTTGATCTGACGCACTGTGCCTTTGAAAGGTAAAAATAACCATATGGGCATGGTTCAAAGGGTTCGCCGCCTGTGACTCTGGGCGTCACACTTGTAGGTCATCAACAGTGTAGTCTCTGCCTTTCTTGGAAACCAGCAACCCACTTCTTTACAGTTGTATTTATATATATATATATATATTTTTTTTTTATTTATTTTTTTTTCTTCTCACTTATTAAAGGTGCTAGAGGTGCTAAAGGTGATTTGTTGACATCTCGAGGTGAAGTTGCATGCTGTATCCATCACCTCCCCTTACCCTTTTGAACATGCTGGAGAACCTATGGTAGACCTCAGTTGTCATTAAAACTTAAACGATGTTTGTCCATATGGTCATCATAGTACGTCCACTCTGCGCTACTGCAAAAACATGGCAGCTCATTTATATAAAGGGTTATGTCAAAATAAAGATATACATTGGGGTAATTACACATTTGTAAAAATGTCTGTGTAATGGCTTTGTAATCCTATGTCTATAGATAGAGGTGACAAAAAAAATCACAATGGCAAATAATGATAGGAAATGCAGTCACGTTCCAAAATGTGATAAACCTTCAGAACAACCTCAGAGTGTCACATGAATACTTCATGCTTTGCTGTTATGCTCCAAGTCTCCACCAGAGGTCTCTGTGAGCCCAAGATCCCCTACTAGAAACCTCCCTGGGTCCCACTCTGTCAACTGACACACACCACAGGAAAACAAGACTTCCCACCTTGTCTCAGACCAAGGAACATGTGTGGATCTTATCTGAATGCTAAAATCCACATGTATACCTTTCTACCTCACCGTGTTCCACAGGTGTGGATATCAGCTGTAGCGGCGCCTATTCACACCGTGCTCCTTGCTAATTAGCAAAGAGCCAGCCCTCCTGTTTGGCCTAAATTAATTAATCAGACTTCATTATGCACACCGCTCCTCTGTAATTGCCAGCAGAGACACAGTGATGAATGATAATATAGAAAACATTCTCATTAATGTGGGAAAGTGTGTGCCCACCCTCATAATGAGACAGCTCTCAACCGCAAGGGTCCTTTTTTTATTTTTTTTTTAAGCTGCTTAAACATGCATAACACATGCATGCACATAAACACCCGTCTGTGCAAATTACATGTTGACCGGGCGCCACTCTGCAACCTGAGCGGAGCCGACATGAGGGTAATGGCGAGGGGTCTGCGGGGATCAGACAGGCTGTGGGTTTTCGCCTGCCACAAAGGCCATGCATGACCAACCTTGAGATGAACCGAGGCCGGCCGCAGCACCATTAATTTACAGCCAGTAAACCAAACTTAAGGCTGCACACGTTTTCAACGAGCCAACGAGATTCAGTGTACCTCAAATTCTAACTTGTTTACTGCTGCATGGAAAAATCCCTTCTGATCTTCTTCTGTATTTTTCCCCCCCGGTTGACTTTGAACATCAGTCATTAATCAGAGTCTTGAGCTCCGGCTGCAAACGGGGGGGTGGGGGGGGCGAGGAAAGCTGGGCCATGCAAGCTCCTGTGTGGCACCCAGACATTGTGTATTATTGGTATCCTCCTTTTGATCTGTGGATCATATTCCGGTGATCGCTCGTATCTCTGCGCCTGAAAGGCGAGAGGATAAACACTTCGGGGGTATTATGTGTATTGTGGCCATGCGGCAGCGCACAAAAGCGGCCCCACGAGGACACAACCACACTTTGTCCAAACACTCTTGACTCCACCTCATGAGATCCTTTAAATTCCATCTCACCAACACAAATACAGGAGAACTTTACTTTCTAAATGTGGGCGGAGCAGGGGTTGAGACAGCCAGACTCCCAAACACGTAAAGTTTGTTTTAGCCATGGCATCGTTAAACAGTTAAGTTCAGAGAGAGACCCACTTTAAAGTTCCTTGTACTTTGGCACAGGGAACACTTTAATTATCTATTTTTTTTAAATCAGGTGGTAAATGGTTTGTATTTGTGTATTTGTGCTTTTCCAGTTGAACTCCTTCACAGTAAGTCCTCTACCATCACCCATCTCACTGTACCCTCCTCTGGGGAGACAGTTATTGGAGCACCGGTGAGTGGATTGCCCGATCCACCTCCCGAGCCACAGCCACACCATTCATGTCTGAGACAGATTTCTCAGAGCGCCAACATATATGATTAATCCAGAGATGCAAAATATTGACTCTCTATTGTACACTTAAGAGTGCTTTTACTATAAAGGTGCAGTGTTTAAGATTTTATCACTTCTATATTAAGTCAAATTTTTAAAAGATACATACTGACATGTCCGTGACTTTATAATCACCTGAATGTTTCCTTTTTTCCCATTACCCTTAAATAGACCCATTAATGTATATTTACATGAGGGGGGTCCTCTCTACAGGGGCCGCCATATTTTGGTATAATGGTAGACCACTAATTTCCCCATTCTAGGCACATGAAACACATGGTGGTGCAACAAGGTGGACGACCTGCTCTATAGGGCTCAATGTGGGGTATACAACCATCAATCATTACATTCAGGTGATCATAGACCCATTAAACAGATGTATAATTATTTCACATCCCAATAGAAAAGGAAATTATTTTTGATTACATCTTGCACTCTGGACCCTTTAAACCCACCATTACAATTCAAATCTCTCCATCTCTACAGCAATAAGAGTGAATGAATGACTGAATGAATAATGAATGCAGAAGATGAAAGAAAACCTATCTACGTGTATGACTGACCACTGTGACCAGTTGCTATGGTTGCTCCGGAACCTTGGGCAGTATCCCTCTTATCTTAACCTCTCTACGGCTTCTTGTGTGCGAGCGCTGCCGGCAACAGCGCAAATCACTTAAGTTGTTGATTTCCGTGCTCCTGCAGGATGCATATTCGGTGAAACATGGGAATCTCTTGCACAGGGGTGTAGGGAACGGAGATGCAGATGTGTTTCGTGCGCGACAAAAGCAAAGTCATGTTTCTGTTGACACTCCACAGCAATGAGCTGGATGAGAGGGCAGGGAGGGATGTGTTGCGTGTGTGTGATTAAGGAGGACACTTATATACAGTGAGAGTGATGGGGAGGGGAAATGGAGTGTGTGTCTCTGACATCTGCGTGCGTGTGCAATGAATGTGTGTTTGAATTACAGTTGGGTGTGGAGGGGGGGGGGGGGGGGGGGGGGTTGTGGATAAGTGGCTCACAGTTAGTTCACTGCCAGAGTATATTCATTTCAAAGCCAACTCTGAGACACCAGGGAAAGTGGGAGCAGGGAGGCTTACTGGCTAATCTGGTCAGAGAGCGAGCTGGAGGGTACACAGAATTCTTAATGTAGCGAGTGGTGGGGGGGGAAAAAATTCTAATTAGTGACTGCAAACCGCGAAAAAAAAAAAATAAAAACCTGCGTGCTTGTGTTCATGCCAGGAGATGAAGTGTTTAACATCTCTGGATCAATCTGACCTCCTGTCCCCAACCTCCACGTGTGATTTCTGCCTCGACACCTGTGCACCGTCTCTTACACTTGGATGTCAAGCATGATCCTCTTGTCCTCTTCCACATGGATGCCCCAGATGCAGTCCTGCCCCTTGTCGTAGGCCTCAGGCCAGTTAGGAGACAACACGACGCCGGCGGAGTCTGTCATCTCACCGCTGCACACGGCTACAACACACACACACACACACAAAGATGAGCGACGAATATATGCCAAATAATAAAATGATGGCAAACGCTTAGAAGTGCAGAGTGTAGGATTTTCGCTCAGTTTTTGTCACTCGTTTTTGTAGGTCTTACAAATCAATACTGGAATGATATTTTTACAAATGTGTAACCTAAATGTATTAATTGTCTCTTTTTTTTTACATTACCATAAGATGAGCCCTTTAATGTATATTTACATCATGAGCGGGTCGCCCTATGGGGGCCACCATTTTTAATAATAGCCCAGAGTGGATGTACTTAACATCTTTTGAGCCTTAATGTCACCAAATTTTACCCACTGCACCTTTAAAAAGAGAGCCAGGCAACAGGCTTTAAAATTAAATATTTTAAAAAGGCTTTGAACTGGGCGGCATGAGATCAAAGGTAGGATAAACCCCCAAAGTATTGAAAAGACTTAAATGACATCTAAAACAACGGACACTATTCTGCATTATGATCAAATAAGACAAAATGAGCGCAATGTGATCATGGATGCATTATAAAAACTGGAAATAATATTTTAGAAACTAGATTACTTTCATATCCCCGCTTAAAACTGTAAATATTTTGTGATATTAACTTATTTCAGAACTAATAGGCTGGAGGAAGACCCTTATCTGCCTGCTTAATAAGCCATGCAACACATAACTACAGTTGCACAGACATACATTTTGGTGTGTCAGGCATCAGTGAGCAGCTTTCATACAAAAAAGGGCTCTGTCCCCGACACAATATCCCTGTTTTATGATACAGTGATCCTAAACTGGTGGGTCACAGCCCCATTTTCAGTGGGTCACAGGCCTTTGGGGAAAATTAAGTTAAGTTAAGTTAAAATTAAGTTATTATTTTGAAGGGGATTTTTTTATGCATCGGGGTGCTTTGATTGACGCCCCTTAACAGTAGGTGACGATGATGCTCTTTAATGCTGATAGATACCCGCAATTTCACAGATAGAAGAAAAAACAGCTACGTTTGTTTACATATGCTAATTGACCATGGCAAACAACAAGCAACATTGACCATATATAATATGGATTTTCTCATATTGAAGACAAAGCACCATCAAACTGCACCATCAATTAAAGGTGCAGTGTGTGATATTTTGCTCATTTTTTTCACCTCTAAAAATATTACAAATCAATTACATACTGACATTTTCATGAATTTCTAATCATTTGAATGTTTTTCCCCCATTACTCTAAAATGAGCCCATTAATGTATATTAAAATGAGGAGAGGGTCCTCTCTATGAGCACCACCATGTTTTTACAATAGTAAAAGTGGACTTACTGAACATCTTTTGAGTTTTAATGACAACTGAAGTCTACCATATGTTCTCCTGCATGCTCAGAAGAGTGTGGGTGAGGTGATGGATACAACATGGAACTTCCCCTCCAGAGGTCACCAAATCTTACACACTGCACCTTTAAGGGGTAAAGGTGGATCCCGAAACCAGACCAGTGGAGAACCACTGTTATAATATATACATGATTCCCATTAGTTTTGGTGTTAAAACTCTGCTCAAAATAGTAACGGAAACCATATAAATATATTTGTTTCATACAGATCAGATGATGAGTGATTGAGCACAGAAACCACAAACATCTACAGTGCTGATACATGGAGCGCAAAAGGACTTCATAGGATGAAACCACAACATTCCAAGAGAAAACAGCGGAAATGCAATGTGCAAGATCCTTGACCATGGAACCGTGTGGTGACCATGACCAAAGGGAGCAGAAATTAAATTTCCCCTTATCTAGCTTTACTAGAGAGCTTTTCAATTTCACTCTGTGTGGCAAACTGACTACACTGGCCGTAAAGACCAGGGAGTAAGGTCAGCGTCTTTTGTGTGAGTGTGTGTGTGTGTGTGTGTGTGTGTGTGTGTGTGTGTGTGTGTGTGCGCGTGAGGGCGGGGCATAGGACTCAGGGACGGTCCATCGTAAAGCACGATGCTTCGTGTGGCAGTGTTTCTCTGAGGCTGACCGTTGTATGCCTTTTAATCTTAAGCTCCTCCAATATCTGTCCTGGAAATACATGATTCAAAGTCAACCATTGTTACAGTCTTAAGAGGAAATGTATCTCAGATCAGAGGAGGAGGCTTAGGAAAGATATAGTTAGCTACCAGTGGTGCTTATTACTTGAATAAAGACTTGTCTAACCCCTGCACTGATCAAACAATAAAAGCCCAAGGCTTTTAGGCCAAAGCGTATCTGCCTCCACGTTCCTATCCACTGGAAGCACATTTATCATATTATTACTCAAGCAAGATGAAATCTGTTGCCTCACCCCTGCAGGCCGGCTCCGTTTCATTCCACTGAGGGTTCTGGGCGTCCACGCACTCGATCACCACTGAGCCCTGTTCCAGCGTGTAGCCAGGGTCGCAGGAGAATTCCACCACTGTGCCCACCGCATACGTGGAGTCGCTGCTGGTGAAGTTGCCGTATTTGACAAAGGGCTCGTAGCACATGCCTTTAGCAAACGCTGCAGGGACAAGAATTGCATGAGTGCATTGAAGTTTTAAAACAGATGTTTAACATTGTCAACATTAATCAATATTTACATACAGCATGATTTCACTGAACCTCCGTCAAATGAAAATTTGACAAAGCACAGACGACAGATTTTAATTGTCTTAATTCTTAAAGGTGCCTTGTGTGTGAGGGTTGGTGACATCTAGAGGTGTAGTTGCATGTTGTATCCATCGCCTCACCCTCACCCTTCCGATCATGCAGGAGAATCTATATGGTAGCCCTCAGTTGTTGAAACTCAAAAGATGTTAAGTATGTCCACTCGGGCTTCTGTAAAAACATGACGGCCCCTGTAGAGACGACCCCCTCTTTATGTAAATATACATTAACGGGCTCATTTAAGGTTAATGGGGGGAAAATAAAACAAATGGGTGTTTACAAAGTCAGGAGAAGGTCAGTATCTAAGTTTTGCAATATTTTTAGAAGTGACAAAAATGGCTGAAATCTTACACACTGCACCTTTACAATGCTGAGTTTACCAAGGAATGGCTATCACAGAGAACCGTTTATGGTCAAACTGAATCTCAGAGGAAATTCAGACATAACCAGCTGAATCTTTCTAAAATATTTGGCAGAAAACAAAGTAAAAAATAATAATAATAAAATCAGACTTGGGAAAAAATGGAATAAGGTTACTTAGTAACTACTTGGGACACAGCAATGTAAGCTTGCAAGATCCAGTCAATGACAATTCTCTGCTGCAACTTTCAAGCTACTGTGACTTACTGTTGGGTAATGTGAGAGGGAAGAGGCACATTTCCTAGTTTAAGGTGCAGTGTGTCAGATTTGAGTCATTTTTGTCACTTCTAAAACTATTTACAACATTACATATTGATTGTTCTCATTTGTAATCACCTAATTGTATTATTTTAAATTAGCCCATTAATGTACGTTTACAGAAAGAGGGGGTCCTCTCTACGGGGGCTGCCAAGTTTTTACAGTGGCCCAAAATGGACATTCTAAACAACTCTTGAGTTTGAATGACAAATAAAGTCTACCATAGGTTCTCCTGCATGCTCAGAAGGGTGAGGGTGAGGTGATGGATACAATATGCTACTTCATCTCCAGATGTCATCAATTCTTACACACTGACCTTTAAGACCTGAAGAAGCCAGTGATGGAACGTCCTTGTATGAAGGCAGGGCCTCACTACCAGTTTGTCGAAATCACAGTGGTGACTGGAGAATGGAGCACCACAGAGTCTGTGGTTTGTTAAGCCATTTTGTAAATACTGTTGTTTTAGCCCAGCACTGGAAGGATGGTCTTTACAACGCTGTGTTTAGCACACTAAGTGACCGATGCCTTATTGCAATAGAGAGAGTCCAGTCAGTCTTTGACTTTTGCCTGAAGGTTATCACTGTGTGGGATGGATGAGTTCAACATGCATTCGAGGTTATGGAAAGAGTGTTTATTAGAAGTGAGGCTGCCCTGCAGGAGATGCTGCAGGGTGAAGTGAGGGGCCAGAGGAGTAAATGATAGTATCGTCCGAATATAAATGTGATCGGGCTTTGATAATCGTATATTGATTGAAAAAACAGGGTTGGGGGTTGGGCCCAGGATGGTGCCTTGATGCTCAGAGTCTCAGACAGAATGTAGGACTATTTACACAGTTGCTCTGACCGACTGAGTATCATTAACACCAGCGAGATTGTCGTAAATGGGTCAGAAACGGGCCTGATTATCACTAGTGTGCAACAGCACAAATGATAAGCAGAATTAAAGGTGCAGTGTGGAAGATTTCTGTCATTTTTGTCACTTCTAAAAACAAAACTATTACATCAACAACAACATTGTGCATGGTATTGTTCTACCTTCATATCTGATTGCTGCACCAGTGGAGGTCACCGTCCCATCGGTGGTGAACTCTATGAACAGGTAACGCCCGGTGCTGAGAACGCCCTCGTTGGGCAAATACTCCACCTCGTAAGAGTCGTACACAGGTGGGGAGTCGATGTTGTTGCCATTCTTAATCAGCAGCCTACACACACACACACACACACACACACACACACACACAGAAGACAGATGAAAAGAGACATTAAGCGAGCCTTGAAAGGTAAAAAAAGAAAACATAAAAGTTACAAGCTATCGGGGAGCTGCTCACTCTTCCAGCGCCGCCTGTAATAACTTTGTGATAACATTCTTCACCACTCGGTAATGAGGTGAATGGCCATGTGTGAAGATAGCCATGTGGATCAGTGAGGAAGAAGACGAAAAAACGAATGCAATTGCGGTTTCCTACCTCTCACTACCTTCTGTAGCCGCCTCAATTCACTTGCATGATAGGACACTGTTAAAGGATTAGAATGACAAAGGGTCCTTTCAAATCCATCTGTCACTCCCTAAAGATTTAGGTTATTTATAGCCTGTGAGGGTTTTAATGTTTTGTCCTGAGGCAAACTGTTATTCAGAATATGAGTTTAAAGGTGCAGTGTTTACGATTTGGTGATATCTCGAGGTGAAGTTACATGTGGTGTCCACCATACAGGAAAACCTATGGTAGACTTCAGTTGTCATCAAAACTCAAAAAAATGTATGTCTACTTTGGGCTACTGTAGAAACATGGCAGCCCATGGGGGCTCAATGGGCTCATTTTAGGATGGAAAAAGATAAAACATTTACGTGATTATAAATTCATCTAATTCATTTATTTAATTTAGGAATGTCCACAAGTAAATGTTTTGTACAGTTCTTAGAAGTTGGAGGAAATCTCCCACATTGTACCTTTAAAACCCCAGTGTCAGCTATTAGCAAAAACTGCACACACTCTCACTCACAGCTGCCTCTTTAATCTCAATGTGCTTTGTTTGTGTTCCACTGTATGCATACGCCACCTGTCATCATCCTCGGCCAGAGCCACCTTCTCAAAATGGATGTGAAGCCTGTGGCCTTCGGGGACCTCCAGGACCCAATGGCATGTCAGATTATTGCTGTAGTTGCCAGGGAAACCGGGGGACACGATGCGACCGGAGGTGGCGTTTTTTATCATCCCCCCACAGGAGGCTGCATAGGAAGAAAGAGGGGAGAAGACAAAGAGTTGGAGGGAGAGTTGGAGGGTGGAAAAAGTAATGACACCAGCCATGGTTGGGGTTATGGAAGGAGAAGGAGAAAAAAAAAATCCACTGTCTGAGCGCAGATATCATCAATATCCAGTGGACTGTGGCTTGGCTGTACACTTGGCGGGCTCACCTGGGCCTAAGAGTGTGTGACTGCATGTGATGGACTTGTAAAGAGCAAAGCAGCAGCGCTAACACTATCAGTCCGGAGCAGCTGTAAGCAGCCACAGAGAGACGCTGAGAAACTGGCAGATGAGCCTCCACCAGCAGGAGACGTACAGTCGTGCAGCCCAGTTCTAATTAAGGCGGTGGGTCGGATGGCCTTGTTTCGTTGCGACTCCAAAGAATAGCTCAGTGCGCCGCTAATCACATGCGAACACACTCATTTGGCCCCGAACTGTAAGTAATCAACTCAATGGGAGACAACTCGGTGGAGGTTTTTGTTAATTATAATCACCTGTATTGTACAGATGAGTCGAAGAGGAAAGGGCTGCGTCAATTCTTTTCTAAGATGCTACTATTTTTATTTAAACTTTTTTTTTTCATTACAAGAAAAAGTTTCATCTCTTGCATTGGATTTGTGTGGCATATTTTAGCGTAAAGATGCAGTGTGTAGGATGTATTGACTTCAAGAGATGGAGTCGAACATTGCAGCTAAATAGCCCTTACCTCAAAATTGCCCTTCCAAATGTGTAGGAGAACCTGATGTAGTCTCCATTTAGCATTCAAACTCATAGGGATTAAGTTTGTCCATTCTGGGCTACTATAAAATCACGGCAGCCTCCGTGGAGTGGACTCGCTCTGGACATAGATAAAAATAAAGGGCTTAATCTGCACACAACAACTCGTAGATTAAAGAGATTTTATAATCAAAACTCATCTAAGATGATTCAATTTAAAAGTTACATTTCTGAAAACAAAAGTATTTAGATCATTTTGCCTGAATCTTACACACTGCACCTTTAACACATATTTTAACATTGTGTCTCGTCATGCTGTCATTTTATCAGGACTTTGTAAAATACGTTTCCTTGAAAGAGTCCTGTACAAATGAGTGAACATGTGTCCGGTGATGGACCAGCTGCTCTTACCAACACACTGGGGCTCCTTTCCGCTCCAGTAAGGCGTCGTCGCGTTGCGGCAGATGAGCATTTTGGGCCCCAGCAGCTTGTAGCCGGTGAAACAGTGGAAAAAGGCCTCTCCTCCAGCATGGAGGTGCGTCACAGACACTTCTCCCCCGGTGGGCTCTTTAGGGAACGCACAGCTCAGGACAAACGCTATACAGACAGATGGAGACGAGAGAATCACAGCATTGAAACAATCTATACTGCATGAATATCAATTTAGTTGTGTGCGTAAAATGTATTGGCTTGTTGCCTCACTGCATCCAGTGTGAATCTATGATGCCCAGCAGTGATTAGACAGAGTATGAAAACTGAAGCCTTGTTCATCTTCCAATGCAATTAGCTCTCTGCTTCCAATCTCAATTAATTATCCTGATGATCCTCATGATGAAACACTGGACTCCCTCAGTCTCTCTTCCCTTTTTTTTCCTTCATAACACTATCTAAATATTCTTCTAGCGTTGTCGCGACGCCCTTTGGGAAATTTGATTTTAAAAACAACAAAGTTTTCAGATGTATAATTTCCCTGGACTCTGTTTCATTCACAACAAAAGTCCAATTACGGCCAAAATGAACCGTCAGCGATGTTAACTGGCTCTGAGGCATAATCCTTTGTTTTCTTGTGCGCAGCTCACTCTGTTTTTTGTTGTTGTATTGACAATGTTCTCTCATATACACCTCATTCAGAATCGTGCACGCACTTATATACTTCATAACCACTCCTCAACTTTATTTACTAACGCCTCCAATGAATTGCAGTTTACATTATGCAAATACGTGGATACGTGTTTGCAGCACAACAGTAATTAACATCACCGTGTGGTCCGATGTGAAGCGCTCTGACAAATGGGAACGTTGCAGATCAGCCTGACATTATAGTGGCCGCGTAATGTGATCGCTGGAAGAGGAATGGCCTCTGTGGCGCTTGTCAAAAGAGTCGCGATTCCAGCGGGGTAAGATCAATGTGCCGGGTCTGGCACTGCATTGTTGTCCTGTCCCTGCTTTAAATCAATGGCCTATGATGGGATGGAGTTTGTGTGGATAATGGACTGAACTAACCAAGTCGGTAATGGAAGCTATTAAACAAGCTTCTCTCCCTGTCTAATAACCACACTGTTCTAGCTCATTAGTGCGGGCGCTTTAATGACCAGGCTAAAAGTTTTCAACTTGTGGAAATGTGCGAACAACATAACAAGCGAACATAATTGGACCCGCTATCCACAACAGTGTGATTGTCCTACAGCAAACTGCTTTTTAGAAAAGAGGCAACTTTACCCCAACTCCTTCAAGAACCATGTCGTGTTTCAACTTAATGGCGTGCGCATATAAAGCTTGACTACGAGTTAATAGTGGATGTAAACAAAACGGGGAAGGGCAGCTGGAGGACCTGTCTGCATTGAAATCCCATTTGCGGCCTTAAAAGCAATTATGATAGTCATCGGGAATGGGCCCATGTAGGGTAAACACTTTAATCTACTTATGTAAATATGACTGGGGTTATTTGGTGTTAACAGAATTAAGATGTGGACCATTTCCAGGGGATGTGTGGTGCACAGAAAATTGCATCTTCGCCTCCATTCTGCTCACAATTGCTTGATTCTTATCCGGACTGTTCTGTGTGATAAATTGCGGCACGATGCGCTCATGTTTGTGTGAATCAATGAGGGCAAAATTGCAACATCTTATCAGCATCTATACTGGATATTCGCTATGGAAATTCAAAGTCCCCAACATATTAAAGCCTATTTTTTTGTGCTGACTGACTCAGATGTGACAATAGCCAGAGATACATGTGACAACTCACAGACAGGTTTGCTAGCTTCGCTCATGTGCCAGCTTGAACACACATATGAGCCTTACGTGGGCACAGAGTGTGAGCAAGTGGAGGTCAAATGCCCTGGAACAGGGGTGTCAAACTCATTTTCAACGACGGCCACGTCAGCATTATGGTTGCTCTCAAGGGGCTGGTTTTACTTGTGGGACTGAATGTGATTACTCCTTAACATATTGCAAAACAACTGTCCTCATATTTGATTATTATTTATTAATCTATTATTTATTTAAGTTACAAATATTGTGTATACATTTCCATACATGTTACACCTGTAAACACACTGAAAATATTGCGACACATAAGAAGTGGCATGTGTAATTTATCTGGGTTCATGGGCAATGTATGCTTTGGATTTAGATTTTTAGACAATCATAGGCCTTTAAAGGTGCCATGTGTACGATTTGGAGACCTCTAGAGGTGAAGTTGCACGTCGGTTGTGTATCCATCACATCACCCTCGACCTTCTGAGCATTCAGGAAAACCTATGGTAGCCCTCAGTTGTCATCAAAAATGTACAAATGTTTAGTATGTCCAGTTTTACTGCTGTAAAAACATGGAACTAGGACTCAGGGGACAATGCTCCTAAATGCATAATGGCCATAAAAGCCTGCTAAACTGCCTCCATTCAGGATGTTTTAATCTGCAGACCTGGGTTTCCACAAGCCACTGGTTTCCACCATAACGAAACGGGACTCCTCTCTCTCCCCGCAGTAAATCAGTGCGCCACAGGGACAAACTGCGCTGCCCCCGGGTCATCCATTCAATTTATAGTTTATCACTAACTCTGATGAACCTAGTTATTACCATTATCATAGCAGCATTTACATCCCCATTGAGCATACAGTGGGAGAGCTGCAGGCAAAAAAAAATTGCACAGCCAATTCCTGAAGTATTAAATTACGCACTGCCTCCATTCCAGTAGATGCGGTGCTGGGCCATAAAGACTGATTGTTTTGCCATTACAAATAATAGATCCAGGAAGAAGGCAGGCGAGCGGGCGGGCGGGAAGATTAGCTGCTGCCACTGTAGGGCCACTGAAAGCAGATGCAGTGCTTATGTCTTTAGTTATTGTTTCTGTTTTGGGAGGAGCGGGAATAGGCGCAGTCAGGACACTCAGGTAAAACGCTCAGCTTCACCAAACGACTGGTATAGAAACACATCTCACATCAAATGCATACAATTATCCAAGACACAATAAAACAATATACATAGAATGGCTTTTGTGTTACCAAATGTGTTTTGTTACTATATCATAAAATGTTAATGATAATTCAAATTATTCAAATGAGGCAGGCATCATAGCCTAAAACTACCTGTCTATATGTCTGTCTGTCTGTCTGTCTGTCTGTCTGACTGACTGTAAGATAAGATAATATATGACCAACTTTATTAATACTGAGGGAAAGTCTTTTGCTAGAGAACAGTGTTAGTCAAACAAATACAAATACAAAGAGCGGTAGAAAAATATTTTTTTAAAGTAATGTAAGTAAGACATGTCGACGAGGAGCGTCGCTGGAAGTTGACTGCTGACTGTAGTCTGACTGTATATCTATGTCTATGTCCGATAACTGGGGGCCACCAAATGATCCTATATGCTTGGGAGGGAAGGGTGAGGTGAGCACCATTCAGCTACAACATGCAACTACAGCTACAACCAGCACATGTCACTCTATGTTATGTCCTATTGTGCAAAATTTCACAATATTATTGAGACATCAGTATGTTACTTTCTTTTTTCTTTTTTTCAATGATGAATACACTAACTGATTTAATTATTTTAGCAGCTGTGTTATTGCTCTTAATCCAACCACTATTACGTCAAAATTAGCAGCTGCTTCAGACGAGATCCAGTGCATCAAGTGAATAAGATAAAAAATCACTTCTATTTTGATTATATTGGATTATCCATAGAAACAGTTTATTTTCTAATATTTAATCTGTTTATTTGTGAAAACATTTACAGATTGCTATTCCTCACAATGTAATGTGTGAGGTCAGTGGTTTGATCCCAGTCTCATCCCATTCCATGTGCTGGGGTGTTCTTAGACAAGCTCTTGGGGAAAGCGCTGCTCAAAGAAGCATGCCGTGTGTGTTTGTGTGTGTGTGTGTGTGTGTGTGTGTGTGTGTGTGTGTGTGTGTGTGTGTGTGTGTGTGTGTGTGTGTGTGTGTGTGTGTGTGTGTGAGTGTGTGTGTGGATAAATGAATGGCAAAATGACACTGTGGCAAAAGACACAGAAGTAAAAATAGAAACAAATAAATACATAAACCCTTCCCCAGAAGACGAGTACACACACTATTCATAACAACAACTGACACAGTTGTTGTTAAATTGGGCATATGATAGAAATCCTGAGACAACAGCAAAAGGGGGATAACAAACTGGACACACAGCTTGGTGCCTGACTTTTTTTTTTCATAAATAAAGCTTGTCATAGCCATTGTGTGATCATGAGTTATCTTTTTACCCACTTTATTTTTGTTGTTTCACAGAACTTGTCCGGGCGAGTTCAAGAACACATCTTGTCTCACGTTCCTCCATTTTTTTTCTGTCTGTGCATCAGCAGTATATTTCTTCACTGCATTTTATTGTTTTTGTTTATATTGCTTCCCACTGTATCTAAAATTATAGCCTGCTGTGTCCTTGTTTGAAATAAAGAAGCACAAATCTGTAGTCGGGATCCGATAATGAATAATGGGTTCTTTCAGCCATCTGTCAAAAAGTCGCTGAAGACCAACTTCAGGGAATAATCTCAAAGTGGGTTAACATTTTCCTGGAAGAACATTTCATGCAACTCTTACGTTCGCTTGTTGCCATAGATGAGCCTTGCTGTGCTGTATATGTGTTTTTTATTTGCTTGAGTACGTAGAGCAGAGAATGCTGCTCAATGTAGGACAAATATTATTAAAAAGGGTCCAGTATGTGATGTGAGAAAGCCAAGCACAGCAAGTGATAAACAAAACTCAATTTGAAATGACTGTCCTTGCAATTGTTGTATTGCTGAGTGGGAAGTGCTTTAAATGGACCGATTAGCATAAAATAATATTGTTAGTTTTTGTTTTCATTTTAAGAATCCAATATTTGTTGGATTTCTTTCTGTTACGGGTTGTCATCTAAAGACACTACCAGAAGTAGACAAACTAAATTAGAGGACCTTTTTGGTAACCTTTACATTTGGAGAGAGGTATTCAGTTGGTTGCAATCTGCAACCTCACCACTAGAGGCCTCTAGATCAAATACCTCTGTACTTTATGGCGTTCTATCAATACAATATTGATGATTATGTTTTCACTGTTGTGAAACAGTGTATGGGAGTAAAAATCGTAAACAGAGTCTTGAACCCAAAAAAGTAAGATAGGTTATAATGAAATAGGAAATGCAACTTAAAGGTGCAGTGTGTATGTAAATGTGTTGTAGTATATTTTTAGGGGTGACAAAAATGACGAAAATCTTGCACACTACACCTTTGATGGAGAGTTTTGATTGTTGTTCTCTTTGAATGCAGTGAGGATCATATCTATACTGCTATTGTTCTCATGTCCTGGCATGACATGTGGTTAGCATGTAGCATGTGGAACATATTGTCACACGGTCCAGGTCCTGTGTCCTTGCTCAGTGTTTCCCCTCACACAAAGAGATCAATAGTGTTGTCTCAGGGAAAGTGAACCACTTGTAGAGGCAAGACCGATGTTCTTCCATTGCCCATTGATATTTATATGGTTGAGTTAAAAACTAAATTTTAATGGTCATTTACTCAATAAAGCCTATTAAATAGATATAACTCAGGACCGGAGGCGGCTTCTTATCAAGGCTATTGAGAAATGGTGGCATATAATAGATCACTGGCGGTGGCGGAGGCTCACTCTCGCCACCTCTCTCATCAAACCAGCTAATTAGTTACAGTCGATCAGTGATTTCTACTGAACATCAATGCAATAAGTCATGCCTCCGAAACCTCTTAATGTCACAACATTCTGAAATTGAGACTTCACTTGACTATTTTTTTATCAACTGAAAAAAGGCTACGGTGGAATTTTATCAGAATTTAAAAGACATTTTTTGAATAATTAATTTCTTCAACTCGGTCAAGAAAAATGGCACCGTTCCTTCACCACCGTACAACAGTGTCTTGCCAGCACTGAGTGTGTGCATGGATATGTGTGTACTCTATATGTACTTTATACATCAGATTATGTTTAAAGGCTAAGTATCTCATTTATGTGAAATTGGATCCATTCCTATTAGCATTCAATGAAATATAAATAATAATAATGGCTGAGTGTATAGTTACTGTGTAGCAACCAATAACGTAATAATAGCCAAAAACGTAACACATACCAATAACGTAATCATTCTGGCCATTTTAAATGTAATAAAGCTAATAACGTAATAACCTGCCATGTGATAACATGTTTGAGCCAATAATGTCATAACATTTGGCCAATAATGAAGTTATAATAGTTACTAAAAGTTATAACGTTATTGGCTGCAGTCAATACATTTTCAAAGGATTTGTTTAATGCTAGGCCAATAACGTCATAACCAGCCAATGACGTAATAACTCATTACATTATTGACAAATCTTATTATGTTATTGGAATGTTCTTATGTTATTGACTTTATTCCATTTGAAAATGGCCAAAATGATTATGTTATTGGCTATAATTACATTATTGGTTGCTACACACTTGAATGTACAAAATGTTATAACTGCCCCTTATCTTAACATCGGGGGCAGCTTCCTCCATGTTGCACCATCATGTACCTACAGTAGCCAAGGATGGCCAAACTAAATGCCTTTTGAGTTTGAATGATAACTGAAGGTAACCATGGGTGATATGCAACTTGTCACTCTGTCTTACACACTAGCTTTAAACGAGTAACAGATTTATTTGTGATCTCCAAATACTTTGAGTTGAAAAGTTGATTGATCTGCACTGTAACTTGTTGTTTATCGAATATTTCCTAATTTCTGTTAAATTCCTTTCAGCTACCTTCATGATTTATGTTAAATAAACAGTGTTGCAGCATTTGTTATTAATAGACACGTTAGCCGCACAATGGAGAATGTAGCTCTCTCTGTTGGAGATGAAGATAAATGCATGTTTACCGACTGAGTAAATATAAAAGTGCGGACGTACAAAGGAAGCGCTTCACCCTCCTCCACTCCCACCCATCCCCCCACCCCCCACCCCCCGATTCCACATATAAACAATAAAATACATCATGTTGAAAGTGTCAGGCTCAGTGCTGCCGTTATAGAGGCATCAATCAGTCTGCCATCACAGGCACAGCCAACGCTACAGCAGTTATTAATTACCCTGAGCTCAGATCCATCCCTTCACAGTTCTGTGTCCTTCTCCACACTTGTCCAATCACATTTCTCACATCCCATTATACAGGACAAGGTGATGCACTAACTCTGCTTACCAAGTGGGAGAACACAAATTGAAATATATTCCGTGTATCTGATACGTTCAGTCTTCAAGAGAATCTATTGCCCCGCAGTATTTCTCATTGGTGTGACTAAAATCCGAACCATATCAACTCAAAGTAAACGTACTGTCGGACAATCATTCACACACATCTTGTTTTTATGCACCTCTATTGCTGGCAACGATGGAGACACATGTTGAGGTTAAAGCGTTTTACAGGGAATTTATGGCATCATAACTGTTGATATCATAAAGTGGTCACGGATATCTACAGTAGCATCAAATACAATGGGAGCGAGCACTAAATCCTATGGAGTTTACGTGCTGAGCAGAGTCCAAGTAGACAAGAAACTCTGAAGTGAAATATTTAGAATGAATGAACTATTTTTGATATTTTTCATTTGTCAGGTTCTTTTTTTGCTTTCTGAACTTTAGTTTTAAGCTGTCTCCAAAAAATGGCAGGGCTATGTACACGCAGATGTTTACTCCTGCCCAGACTTCACATCAAGCACAGATTTTTTTCATTTAAATTTGTTTTGCCTTTAATTTGCAAATTTCACAAAAACTACACAACAATTATTATTCCCCCAGTTAGACACACACAGAGTAAAAGAGTCAGAAAGTAATACGACACTTCTACTTCCACGCCAAAATTGGACTATTTTACCAATGTTAATACATAACAATTAACTCTTTAAGCAACTAACTATATAGATATATATCTGCAATAAAATCCCTTGGCAAAAAAGTTACAACTCTACAATGTTACTTGTGTTGCAATTTGTGCAACAGCTGGGCAGCCCCAAAAGCAGCAATAGATAAGCATCTACCAAAAGCATCTACACACGACAACAGGACATGGGTGGCCACACAGTACCAGGGTTGTCCCCATACCAACATTTTGGTACCAGTACCGGTACCAATGTGTATTACAGTACTTTTCATTACAAAAAATGTCATAATTGTTCTTTATGCCTTGAGGGGCGATCCTATTTTGTGTCTAGATGCTGTAAAATATTTGTAGAGCGAGCTGTATTTAATATACCTCTATATTATATATATATATATATACTGTCCATACATATACATATATATGTGTGTGTGTGTATGTGTGTGTGTGTATGTATATGTATATTAAAATTTCTGCATATTTATTAGAAATACAACTGTCACAAAAAAAATATTTTTCAATATGGTGATACACCAGTCTTCCCCCCTCTCTACCACACTGCCTCTCTCCCTACACATCCCCTTTCTCCCCCTCGTTCAGAGAGAAATTCTCATTCTCTCTCTCTCTCTCTCTCTGTCTGTCTGCCTTGCCTGTCTCTCTCTCCTCCCCACCCTCTCTCTGTGTGTCTCTCTTTCTTGCTCTGTGTCTGTCTCTCTGTCTCTCTCCCATGTCGATACTGTACCTTGGCGCACAGTGTGCAGCGCACGGGGCACATCGCTCTCAACAGCAGTGCCGGGTGTAACACAGCCTCGGTAGAGAGTAAAGAATACCGGTACCTTTCCGAACACAGTATTATTTTGAGTACTTTTGTATCGCAGTACGTATTAAGTACTGGTACACGATGCATCCTAAGTGCATGTGTGCCTAAAATGGGCGCACTCTGGACGGTTGCATGCGAGGCGCCAATTAATACTTGACGAGCCCCATGCAGCTGTCATGAGATAGATGGATGTTTTCCTCTGGAAATGAGCAAATATGTGACTGACACTTTGGGCAATCAAAGTACCAGTCACAATATGTTTTGGTCTATGGAATGGAGTTAGAAAACAGGGGAGGACTGGGACATGATGCATGAAACAATGTGAATGAGTGGTCACAAAATAAGCAAGAGACACAACAATACCCACTATGTGACCAATCTGTCAACCTAGGAGTGTTGCACTGATGAATGGATGACACAGAGTGAAGTCTTTCAACGACACAAATATCACCAATCTTGTCACAGATCTATCAAATAATCTGGGAAATTATGTTCATAACGTGTTGCAGAAAAATAGTATTAACTCCATGCAAAGCCAAGAGAAGGGGGGTGAAGGAGAAAAGTGCGCCTGACAGAGTGATATATTTCTACCGTTTATCACCATATGTCCCCATCTCTACATCACCCTGTCTGATCTGTGATGACCTCTTGCTGTCATCATTCAGCTTGACCACACACACACACACACACACACACATACACACACACACACTCACATATGCATCCCACAGCAATGGGTTGATTTATCTCACGTCAGCAGAGCTGTTTTGATGGCGGCTTTCATTTCCGAGCTGATGATGAAACTGCCATAGCAACGTGGTGGAATGAATGTTTTGTCCACCCGCTTCCACCATCAAGTTGAATCGATGGGGCATGTAATTGGTGACCATTTTGGTGATTGCTAAGATATACAGACATTGTTGCGGACTCGGAAGATCAATGCCATGCAGAAAACAAGCCACTGTGTGTGTGTGTGTGTGTGTGTGTGTGTGTGTGTGTGTGTGTGTGTGTGTGGAGGGGGGAATTTATGGGACATCATGTTCAACGTCAACATAACAGTTTCCACTGACAGGGCTGGCTGCTGCCTCCTACTATTGTTATGATTCGATCGGATTTAATAACTTGTTCTGTGGGGATTTAATCTCTGTGACGGCCATGTTGGATCCACAAAATGAGCCTGCATGTGCATTTTAACAGGGAATGTTGTGGACAGTCAGTGCTACACTGCATTCGACCAATCTATGGTACAAAATGTATAAACTATATGACACTGAGCATACTTTTAAAACTAATGTATTTAAATTTGATTTCACATTTCTTTTTAAGTGTAATTGGTCTTTTCTGTAAAGAGGCGAGGAGATAGCAGGATGAGATGGTGGGTGAATAAGACACAACTGGGACACTAGAACTCTCATCCAGGCATTTTAAATTCATCCTTAGTATGTTGGATGGCTCTTCAAGTGCATTTCTTTTTCAGTTGCTTTGTCTTTCATTGCATCTTTCTATTTCACTATTGTTTTACTTTTTACTAGCATTGTTTTTCTAGGATTTGAGAAGCGTGTTGTCTCTTTTGTTGTGCTACATATACTACATGAATATAAGAATGATACTCGAATAAACCGATTGTGTCCATCAAGTCTTTTGTATCTAAAAATCAGAACTCTCTATATTTTTATATTTTTTTTTATAAAAGCTTAATGTCAAAACATTGCACGTGAAAATTCCAGCCTATGTGCAAAATTCAATGCATCACATTTTCTGACAAATATCACAAACTACTGTGATCCTGGGTTCCATGTATAAGTGAGTTTCAATTTCTTTCATGGCTAATCCCAGCACGCCAAATAAACATACTCCATCTTTAGACTATTTGACTAACCCATATAAGAATTAAACGGATATTTTAAAATGATAATGTAGGGTATACTGGAAGGAGTAATGATCAAGGGATCTCAGTATTTTTGCAAAAGTTCAATTCCAATACATGCCTGATTTTTTTTTTTTCATTGTATGCAATGAGCAGAATGCATTTTGAATCTCCTGTTTCTTATCTTGCTTGGCCTTGGCTGCAACATATGAAGTCACAGAATCCCTGCTTGCGTGCATCTTCTATCACACTATCATAACTACAGCGCTTGTACCTTTGGTGATTCTAATACATTGGAAATGCCACAAAATTCAACAGACGATGAGAGCTGTCATCTTTAAGAGGGTGTTTGATGTAGTACAAGTCGCCGAAGAGACTTTGATGTTTGGACTGACTGAGTCTCTGAGGAAGTGTTTGATTGGCGACCCGTTTGAATCATCTGACAGGCTCCGGCTCACCTTGGTAGCGCAGCAGCAGAAATCCGGAGTTGTGCTGCTGGTCGCTGCGGAAGCGAAGGGAGATCTGGTTGCTCCAGCTGCGCAGCACGAGACCCCTGATCAGGACCGACTCGTTGGCGAGAATGTTGGGCTCTCGGCCGCCCGTGTCCTCCACCGTCACTTGCTCACCCTCCAACACGCTAACGTTCAGCACCTGTATTGGAAAAATGACAACACCTTACGATAACAGGTCGTCACTGATAATGTCATGGAATGGTACAGTTACCCTTTACCCACAGGGTCCCGTAGAGTGCACAGTAAGGGTCATCAAATGCCATTGTGCCATAGTGCAGTAAGAATGTCAATGCTGTCTGCATACACCATGTACTGTGCATGGTCACTGCTAGTAATAACACATGCATCATCATCATCATCATCTGGCTCATCCAGTAGTATTTTCCTTGATTTGGCTACTTTTGCATGATGTTGAAAGCAGTTTTTTGCATTTCCGATTCGTCTCTTTATTTCTTTATCGGATGCACCATCCATTGTGATGAGATGTTTTATAGAAGGTGACTGGAGTTTCTTTCTGGAGATGTGCATTGTTTTAGTTGTCTTTGCATTCATTTTCATTCCGAAATTCTTGCAACAATGCCACATGCAACCAAAAATATAATGTCCAACCGGCATCCAAAAAGTACACTTTTTTTCCAAGCACATCATCAAAGCTAATCCAACCATGTGTGCTTCAGCCGCCGGTATCATTCCTGCCATGTTGTGAAAACCGATGCTGTCAAATGCAGTGGGCTTGGGTCTCAGGTAAGCTGTGAAGCAGAAAAAGCCATGCCCTCCATAGGCCAATGTCCCTGAGGTAATATGTGTGCAGGAGCGTGAGTGCAACAGCCTGGAAAAGCTGAAACAGTGGACGGGACGGACACGTCGCACACGACGGCTGCAGCAAAATGAATTTGGTCGCGTTGACGAGCCGTCACACAGTTGAAGGGGAGCTGACAATGAACACAGCAGGGCTAATGGATACTCCGAGACTGGGCTTTGGGAGGTGACGCTGCCTGGAATGATCCATGAGTTTTGGTTTTGCAATTGATTTATGATTTTTATCGTGCGCTGGGCAAACATAGCACCGTCCTATATGGTTTCCAGACAACCAGAAGGCACAGTGAACAGCAGCTCTATCAGAAAGATATTCTTATACCAAGTACAGGCAACGCAATTTTTCATTTCCTATACATAAAAGCAGGTTTGGGTTTTTGAGTTGTGGTGTGAGCATCAAACAGCAGTGAGGAATAAAGGGGTGCCATGATTTTAGATTCCGCTTTCGCAGTTTGTCAAGGGCGACAGCAATGACAACGCCTGAGGCACAGTTTGTTTTATTCACTTTTTGTCTCAGAGTTAATATGGAGGGCTCAGATGGGTTTTGCATTGGTTACATAATGCTTGCCCTGCAGTGTGACGTAAAGGTCATTTACATCAGAGAATAGATTAAGTACATTTGACCTTGTGCTCCAGTTTGTTTAGGGCAAGCAGCAAAGCTCTGCAGTCAGAAGGGCATGCTTCATTTGTACTCTGGTGTATGGTTGGAAACCATTTATCTTTTTTTGTTTATTGTCAGAATAAATTTTAAAAAAGTAGATATCACCACTGCGGTTGTTGTTTTGGAGTGTGTAGGTGATATAAGTGCATGCCGCACGGAACAAGATTACTGATGAGGACCTGATGTGGCCTATCAGTATAAAAACAATTGTATCAAACATGAAAACAGCCTTCTTTTTTAACTTAGCCCTAAGTGGCCTTTCAATCAGGCCATCCTCAAATGGTGGATTTGATAATGATGATAATAATAATAACAATAATAACAACAACAATAATAATAACAATAACAACAATAATAATAATAATAATAATAATAATAATAACAATAATAATAATAATAACAATAAAAATAATAATAACAATAATAATAATAGTAATAATAATAATAATAATAATAATAGTAATAATAACAATAATAACAACAATTTTCTCTGTATGGCTGAACACAGGTGTCAACAATCTATTAATTTTAGAAAATACATAGCAAAGCAGCAAAAATGTGTTGTATTTGTTTCTTCCAGGAGAAATGTAAATAATATCACCTAAATGTTGCACACTGTACCTTTAAAGAAGAGACAGCTGATTAAGCTGATGTGTATGTGCTTCTATGGAACATCCACCACTTTTTACTCTGCAGCTTAACCAAATGATCAAGTGTGAGAAACTAGTTGACATTACGCTCATTGAAATCACGTCAACAGATGATAGTCAGATACTGACTATCATGGCTTTTAATTAATTAATTATCATCATTATTTGAATTAACTGATGTTATGTTTGTATTATGTTTGACCTTTGTACTCACCATATGTTCCGGGGGCAAAAGCAAGAAGTGCTGGCCAACCTTCTCTATTAAAATCAAGCAATCTGGCAGCAACCAAGTGTGAGAGGGATGTGTTCTTTTTTTTGTCAATTTGATGTTGTCTTATTTTGGTATGAGTTATGTTATTATTATTATTATTATTGTTATTATTGGTATTATTATTGTTGTTGTTGTTTTGTTAAACTATACATAATACATAAACTGCTTAGATAGAAATACACATGTATCTGTCCTCAGTTGTTTATATCTGCAAAATAAAATTACATAACTCGTACAAAAAATAAGCCAATATCAAGGAAACTATGAAATAACACAGCTCCCCCACACATGGTTGCAGCCAGTTACATCATCAGTGATGTCACTGAAGAGTTACACAGAGGGGGTTGGCCAGCACTTCCGGCTTTTAGTCCTGCAATATATGGTGAGGTCAAACATAATCTAAACTGAACATTACTATTTCATGGTGATGGTAAGATTGTTGAAATTCATTCATATACCCATGAAATGGGTCTGGATCTGACTAATATCTGTTGAACTGATGAAACAAAACAAAGTGATGACCGTACATTTATCTGTTGCAATGGGTGTGATCTTGTCCAGTTTGTCACACTCAATCATTTTGGGGGACGCCTGAGTAAAAAGTGCTGTTCTTTAAAGGTACAGTATATACAATTTGGGTAATCTTATTTCCATTTCTCTGTTGACATTTTTACCCTCAAATTTCACTCCAAACAAATCTTCTCATTGGAGACTGCCATGTCCGTTTCTGTGTTTGAAAGAGAAGGTTGGGATAGGCTGTATTCAAGTGCAACATGCCAAACTAGTTGTCTCTTAATCCTACACAATGTACCTTTTTTTTTTTAAAGATGAAAGAAAGAGAGTGTTTTGCTTACTGTGCAATTGTGATGACCATTCCATGTAATGCTGTTTAACATTAAACCGCATCTGTGTTTTAAAACAAAGGACTGAATTTATTACATAAAACAAAATGGATAAAGCATATCTTGTTTTGGATTGACTGCAGTCTGTTTAAATGCATTAATGAGCAGAATTTTAAGCAGGAGGAAAGTCGTCACATTGTTGTTTCGATCGGGAGGGGGGAAAAAAACGACAAAAGTACTTACACCCTTAATCTTCATTCAGTGAACATCAGATCACACAGGTGCACCACCTCGGTGCGATGAGCCATCTCTGATACTGAAACAACTTATCATATTCACTGAGGTCAAACAGATTGCGGGTCTGTGACCTCTCAGTTTACACGTACCACTGAGGCTTATGAAGGACGGGGGGAGCTGATAGTGGACAGTGAACATTTGGACTGATAGATAGTTTGGCCCCAGAGGCCCCTATCATCTGTCATCCACCCTGGGACCTGTCAGTGCAGCCAGCAACAGCTGTCCTACCTCAATTATGAATCATTGGCCATGTCAGGAGACATCAGACTTTCCTTATCTCCCCCACTGCTGCAGCCAAATACCCAGAGGGACTTCTTTCTCTCACTGTCTCTCCCTCTCTTTCTCACACTCGTACATGTACATGCATGGGAGAGTGCGCACACACACACACACACACACACACACACACACACACACACACACACACACACACATGCATGTTCCTGTGGACTGTAATGAGAGTGGGCTTTCTCTGCTGCTTGTTGGAATGTCCGCCTCAGCAGCCACACACTCTGGGATTTGGCTGACCAAGCACACGTCTGCACCAGCCACAACATTATCCCAGGATGCCATCTATACAGTATAGATTGTTCCATTTTGACAATTGTGTTGAAAGGAAAATGTCTGTGCAGGGATTTTCTTTTATACATTTTACTGAGGAAACTCTTAACAATGAGACTTCATGTGGGTAGGCGCATTTTCCATATACATGCATTTTTTTTTCCAACCTACCAGTGTTGCTTTAAAAAAAAAAAACTCCTGCTTTGAAAGAAGAGAGAATTCAGAGATATCTCTCCTCTGTTGCTGCTATCTTATCAATCATAGCTGAGCAGAGCAGCCTGCAAACCCACAACATATACATATGATATATGGACCTTTGTATAACTCTGAGAATCCAGCGTGTTCTGGTGAGCGAACAGTGAGCGGAGCCTGAAATCCATCTTATCACATACAAACAGAAAGCACCCTGTCATGTTTTTGTAATCTTGGGCTTGACCTTCTGCCGATACAGATAGATGTCCACGTGCGACATGATCTAATCTGTCTCATGCAATTAAAGGTGCAATGTGTACGATTTGGGGAAAGTCATCTAGTGTAAGACAAGGATTGTAAAATATCCCAGATATTTCTAGAACGATCTCTTTAAGTTCATGGTATACCAACCGAGGGGCAACCTCCGGTGCAGACAGATGAATCCCCCATAGAGAATTAAACATGTTTAAGCCTGGTACGAACTTCGGGTTTGGTCTCAATCAGTCACATGTTTTCCTGCGACAACTGTACGGGTGGGAAATTTTTTTCTAACTCGCTTAGTTTGAAATTACGTATATTTGAGGGCGTGGCTTCTTAGCTGACACTGAGTCGACCTGGAGGGTAATGCGGGTGATGCGACATAAGCATGGGCCCACCCACAGCTCTGTGTGCGTTCCGCCTCTGTGCCCGTTTTTGAATGAATCGGGAAGTAGGAGGAGTTAGGATTCGGAGAGCGACTCGCCCACAATTTGCTTCAAATGCACTCTGCAGAGACCACCGGGTGAGATCATGGATGCTGTGTCCATCTTTATATACCCTCTATGATACCAACCCTGTTTTGTTTAATTTTTTTTTACATGAGTCCAGAATGGACAAATAATATACTTTGGGGGATTTTAACGATAGCTTCAGGCTTCCATTGGTTCTCCTCGACGTTCGGAAGTGAGGAGACATGTGGGATATTGTATGTGCTACATGTTTTGTAAAGTTATTCTCTCCAGGTCAAATCTAAGAAAAATGCAAGGTGGGAAAAAAAAAGATAATTCTCCTGATGCATGTGCCTAAACAACCTGTCAATTAACTTTACTCACTCATACATTAATTTATTCGTAAGCACACAGTCCCGCTTAATTACTCTCGCTGTAGTATTTTCTTACCGATAATTTACTGCAGGAAACATCTGGTGGTGCTCCGCTATGCACATTTACAGGGACTCGCAGGAGCCATTGCTGACACAGAAATGAGCAGTACATACAATCAAAATGATCTCACTATACATGGAAATTAAATGACCCTGCTGCCAGGGGCAATAAATCAAGAGCACACTGGACTCACCAGCTGCAGGTTCATCATCATTGCTGATGATAAAACCTGCACAGGCTCATACACTGGGGCTTGGTTGTAGCGAGCCTGTTCTCCACTGCCCCGTATCTGAGGCTCATGTTTAAATAGTCTCCGTGCAGCACATCCAGTGGGTGCGTTTCTGTGCATCTCCTGATAAATTCATACAAAAAGAGTTGTCCTCCGCGCCTCATTATTTGAAAAACGTTATCTTAATTGAACATTCACCTCTGAGCAACGCAGCCAAGGCCATTTCCTGTTTGCCACACTGCCTAAAACAATGGATCCTTACCAATCAGCAAAAGCTGCATGTTAATGAGAATGTGTCGGAGCTGTCGGCTGAACACAACATTCGCTTCCTCGTTGTTGCTCATGGGATTTTGGCAGAAATTGCCAAATGCCACCTCTGTCACGGTGACCATTTTCTCCAATATCACCCATTCATTTTCCTCACTGAGAGATATGCAAAGACCTGCATTTGAAAACACCTCTCTGAGATGAGATTCTCACTCTGATAAATCACAGTTGCCTCTTGGGCTTCAACACCTCGGTTTATTTGCTGCAGCGTGCATTTTTTTTTCTGCATAGAATTGAAGTCACGCTTTGCTGATTATCCTTCATATTTTCCCCACATTGCATCTTCACCCTACCTGTCCTCGCAGTGACGCTGAGGGACGGTGGGAGAGGAAGAACGTAGAACCTCTGTCACACACAAGTCTCCCTTCTTTACGACAGCTGAGTTGGGTGGATGAACAATTAGTGTCACCTGAAAGCATTTCTGTGAGGATGGCTGCGCTGCGTGAAAACTCATCTCGGCAAAGCCCTGACACCCTAAAAAGCTCATCAAGATCAAACTGGCCCTCTTTATGTCCTGCCTCTCCCCCGTAAGGTACAACAAGATGAAGGCTTCCTTCTTGATTAAAGGCAGCAAACCTGTCCTGGCCCCTATTACTCACTCAGCCCCTGGAACATCTCCACAACATGCTGTGCCATTCGTGCTGCTGCGGACCCGAGTCGCATAATCACCCCAGCACATGCATTACATTTCTTTCAAGGTCCAGTGTGTAAGATTTGGTGACATCTAGTGGTGAAGTTGCATGTTGTACCCATCACCTCATCCTTATTCTTCTGAGCATGCAAGAGAACCGATGGTAGATTTCAATTTTCATTCAAACTCTTTATATGTTTAGTATGTCCACTCTGGGCTACTGTAAAAACATGGTGGCCCCCGTAGAGAAGACCTGCTCCTAATGTAAATATACATCAATGGGCTCATTTAAGGGTAATAGGAACCAAAATACATTTAGGTGATGATGAAAATGTCAGTATGTAATTGTGTTGTAATATTGTTTTCTACCATTAGAAGTGACATAGATGACCAAACTCTTACACTCTGCACCTTTAAAGGGCTCATTTTAAGGTATTGTGAAAGCAAGTCGTGCATTGAGGTGATTACATATTTGTAAAAACGTTAGTATGTAATTGTTTTGTAATCTTAATCCTAACCTAAGACGTGACAAAAGTTGACCGAAATCTTACCCACTGCACCTTTAAAATGTTGCTTCAAATATCTCACGTATCAGGAGGGAAGGATCCCTATATCACCACGTTTGTTCATAACCAAGGAATTCTTGTTGAGCGAATCTTCATCACACCTCTCCATCGAGCTCAGGCAGCCGCCGAACATCAACACAACAAATTGTACTCCCTTCCTCATCAGCCACGGTCAATGCCATCAGCACTGCTTCTTTTGTAAGAAACACTGAAATTAAAATGAGAGTGCAGGGATCAATATGACAATTCAAGCGGCACCGAGAGGAGGCTGTGTGTCAAGTATTGTTGCAGCTTATTAACATGACTATTGATTCGAGTCAGATGGGCACGGTTGCAGAAGCAGCATCAAATAACCGTCGTTAACCCCCCCCCTCCCCCCCAGTCGGGGTGAGTTTTAAACAATTGGCAAACTCTGGAACGTCTCAATTCTTAAAGGGCCAGCGCTCCCTTATACTCATCTCAGGTGTAAACTCATTAGGAATGCACAACCTTGAGCTCATTATTTGGTCAAGTTTTATTTTGGTTTGTTTGGAATCGACTGAAACAAGATTCAGTCATTTGAGGATGAAAAAACTTGGAGGCCAGATTCCCCCCATGAGACCCCGAGTCTTTGTTTGAAATTCATAAGCATTAATTAAGCAACAAAAGTTGTGTGCTCTCTACATTTTGATGAATAATTCAAACTGAGCTGGACGGCGCCTGATTTTCTGATGTTAAATCTGGCACTAAAATGCAACAGTGCTATTTTTTTTACTGTCACTTGCTGTATCAAAATGCAAGTGCAAATCAGTCTGATTGATTTATGAGCTTGATGAAACACTGCATATGAGTAATCACATTACCAAAGATGCAGTATGATTCTAACCCGTTTAAAGGTCCACTGTGCTACTGTTTACCTGACTGTATGATTGTATGACTGTATGCAGGACCACTAGATATCACTAAAGTCTACACATATACCTCTTTAGCTACATATATTCATTTATTTGAAAAGGCCAAAGCTAACTCTGTCCACACAACTCTGTTGTTTTGTCTTTGAACCAAGTTTAATCCCTGTCCATCCGGTGAGTTTTTCTCGGTGTGAATCTAGCAACACCTGTGTTCCCACCTTTAACCCAAAAAAGTGTAGTGGCCAAATGGTGATACTGCAACTTCTATATAGGTTACATGGTGCAATGTCGCCCCCAAAAAACATTTTCTTATGGATTTTATCAAACTTCTAGGGTCTGTGAAGTAGCAAGGCCACCTAGGTGGATCCATATCTGAATTTATGAAAGATTAAACATTTTTTATTGAAACGTTTGGGACAGGGGGGGTAAAAATTAAATGTCGCAAAATTATCGATTTCCTTTGTTTAATTTGTATGTTCTCTGCAGGGTCATTTGTTGAGTTTATCAAACCCAGAATGAGAGAACGTATGTGGTTGCAATGTAGTGCAGACAGTTTGAATTTAAGTGAGACTCTATAGCCAGTATGTCAACAGTCATTTTGATGTATGCACTTGTCTTCCTTTATTCCTTGGTTCATGGCCACAGCTGAAACTAATGCAGACAGTGTAAAGGAGCGAGATCAAAGGGAAGAGTAAAAAAAAGATAAAAAGAGAATGCACAGAAAACGAGAGGGTAAAAGAGTTGGAAGAGGGATGGAGACGGAAAGAAGAGACACAGTATTGACCTCAATATTCTCCCTGGCCATCTTCTTGAATGATGCTGCTCTAAACCTGTCAGAAAATAGAAACACTTCCCCAATCAGCCTCTGTGGCAGTGAGAGAAATTGGCCGCATCTGGGCTCCTAAGCCCCTGAAATGTATCAAGTAGTCTCAGTCACCCCAGTCTCAGTCCCCCCCCCCCCCCCCTCTACAATACATTCTCCTTTAGCAGGAGTGCAGGATGAAGCCTCCATGACACAGACCTGTGAAAAGCTCTCACATGCTACTAAAAAGTCCTCGAGGCCTGGGCAGGTAGACCATCGAGCGGAGGAGACGGAGAAAATCAGTGCCGGGACAGATGGTCTGGAAATAGCTGATAGCCGGCCAACTCACCGGATTTATTTGATCAAGTGAAGGAAAGGAAAAAAAAAAAGCTTCCAAACATTTTTAGCACTTTAATGCCAAATGAGTAGTTTTGGAAAACCTCCGTCTGTCCCTCCTCCACTTAAATCTGTAGAGAAGTGGAGGAGGAGGAGGGCAGAAATACGATAAGATATGCATTCACTAGAATATGTAATTTCCACTTGTAATAATGCAGAGTGCAGGTTTGGGCTTACTCTCTCTCTCTCTCTCTCTCTCTCTTTATATATATATATAAATATATATACATATATATTCATACAGAATATATATACTACAGTATTCATATACCTTGTATACTTGCAATTAATGAGCTCAAATTGACTGACAGCTTTTTGACATGCATTTAAAACGATGTAATCAATTAAGCTGAAACAATTCATTATTATAGCAACGCATCCTACCACTGCAGTGACAGATTGCTAACACTGGCCTGTTACATAGCAACAGCCTCAAGGACATACGAACTGCATGGACTGAACCCAATAAAAAGGTTTCCTCTTGTAATACAGTCACCTGCTTTGACAGCAAACCCTTTCATCATTCCTATCTTTAATATAATAACGGTGAATGTCACTCGAAAATCAATACCTTACTCATGACTGTATGTATTCAAACCTCCGCCGCCTATTTTGCAAGTTTGGCCAGTATTTCCCATAGTACCTCCTCCACTATGAGTTTATCTTGATGCTGAAAGTTGCTATTACGTCAGACTCCTAATATTTGTGCAATTATTGTACAAATAACTCATAACACAACCAGCATCACCAGATGGGGCGATGCATTATATGGTGTTAGCGGTGGCAGAGGGGTTGAACAGTCAGGCTGAGGGCAGTAAATTCCCCCTATACATTTTTCATCCTCACTCTCCAACAAATTGCCAGGCTGCTGAAAGGAGTATTGACTAAATGCAGTAAAAAAAAAAAAAAAAGGTCTTCTCATCTTATTTATTCCTCCCCAGTTTGGAGGAAATGAGGGAAAAAAAGTATCTGACACACACTGTTGGCCTATTATGTTGATCATCCTAACCAACCATGGGTATATACAGCTACATAAACAGCGACATAAATATTTATCATACAGTCTTTGCCTCTGTCCTTCAGAATTTTCCCTCTCACCCGGTTCCCCTCCCTTTGCCCTTGCAAGCCGCTGGTCTGTCTGCCGTAATGATGACTCCCCTCTATAACAGCAGTCGGCTGCCAAAACGAGAACACGCACCTTCCCCCATAATGTCCCTCCTGCAGCTCCTCTTCTCTGAAGTGCAGAGCATAAGCAGTTTTCCCCATGGTGATGTTCAGCACCGCAAATGCTATCAAAGCCTGGCTGATCAAAGTGAATACTGAGACATACGTTATACTGTGCGTGGAACAGATGCAGCGTACTCCAGGAAGAACAAAAATCTATGGCCGCCTATCAACAAACTGTCCGTGATGTGACCAGATATACGGCAACGGCTGTGATCATCTGGTATAGTCCTGTGTGATCATGTCAAACACAATCCACACAATAGTGAAAGTGCTGATTTTTAATAGCTGCTCCATTTTAGCTTTTCTTATTATGATTCAAAAGCCATAAACATGACAAGACATGACATCTAGAGGAGTCAGAAGAGGACAAATTCAGTAAATCTGTAAATCTCCATTAAAAAAAACTAAATTAAACCAGTTCCGCTTGTTTTGGGGATTAATGATTAATTTATGAATTAATTTTATTTATATCAATGTTTTGATTTGTGTTGCCTCTGGGCTGCAGCTTTCTTGTTCAGTCCACAGCTCCATTTTTATTTTTTATACTGTACAGTTATTCAGTGCAGACAAAATTACAATGTAATGCCATTGTCTATTGAATAAATGACATTGAAACCAAGAGAATATTCCCAGTAAAATATGACCTACAAAACAAATCTTTAACGACCACTTGCTATCAGACTGTGACAGGACATATGGTCAATAATTTTAAATGTACATGTTGAGAAGATGTACATCTTCAGATGCTCCCCATTCATGATAAAGTGTCATCTAAGGGGTCAGTGGTCCATTCTGTTGGGATTGAAACCAGCTTCCAGCACATGTATGAGATGCTCACCAATGCACTTGCTTTACCTGGTTGTGTAAAAGGGAGCCCAGGGACCCATGTGAGCTGCTAGATGTGTGCAGAATGCAAATGGAGGGCAGTGTGATGTAATTTGACATTATGGTGATGCAGCAGTATCAGCAAGACAACTACCAATATGTTGTAGAAGCTTGAGACAAGAGTCTGAATCTTATCAGAAATTTTAAGCTTTGAAGATGGGCATGAATTGAAGAAATTCTGCAAACGTGTAATGTATTTTTAATCAATAATAAATAGAGCACCTCGACATTATTTCAAATTATTTATAGCTTTGTTAATAACATAGAATAACATGGTCTTAACCTTTTTCTCTGTCTGGTGTGTTGCACCTGCTAGAGCCAACAGGGTACATGATGTAACAGTAACCATGACGTCCCTGGTTGCGGTCCTGTATCCAGGGACTCTTGATGCATTCTAACCTCATCCTCTATTTATACTTTCACATTCCAAAGGGAACCTCAAAGAGGAGATGCATTTGCAGGTGCATCGCTCCACCTCCTCAGATTTGAATGTGCAGGTGTCTTCACTGTCTGTGAGTATATTAGTCTAACCAAACAGGTAAATCCCATTGTGCAGTAGCTAAATAAATTTCCACTTCCTCCTGCTTGGATCAGGAACACAGGAGTGCGAAGTTATAAATTGTAAGTTATTGAGAATTAAGTATCCTCTAAGCCAGACCTGGGCAACATGCGACCCACACCGTTGTTCAATGTGGCCACTGGTGTTGCACTGTTCTCTAGTTGAAGCTAGGAAAAAAAAATTGCAGTGGATCAGTGGTTAGAGCAGTTACCTTTGGAAGCAAATGTTACAAGTTCGAATCCCACTCTGGCCCTCCGGTTGCAGTGTCACTGGCCCTGACACTGATACCCGCCCCACCCCCAAAAAAGAACTGATAAGCGTTGGTAGATGACATGACATGTTTCCGTTACATGCTTGACGTTTACATGCGAGGATGAAGCATAATCAACCCCAACTCCAGTAGCCTTCATTCACAGACCACCCCTCGCTTTCTTTGCCCTCAAAATAAAAGTCCCACTTTAGAAAACTACCCCCATTCCTTTCTGCAATGAGTGTTTTTCTAAATTTCTCAGCATAGGGGATCTGTTGTGTTTTTATGCAAAACTAATCTCTTTATTTCTTGAATATTTTTATTTTATTGTATCTTTTGTGCAAAACAGTAATTCATTCACCCATTTTATTTTCTTGATAAGATGGAATTCAGAGTGATTGTTACTGAAATAAAGATGATATAGATAATTCATGTATAAATTGCCCATAAGATGTTTTTTAATAATTTCATTGAGTGTTGTTTGGGTTTTTTATGTACCCCCCCAACACACACACACACACACCCCTGGAGAAAGAATTGCCCAAAACCTGCTCTAAGCCTAAAAACACAGAAAATGTGGGGTTAAAGGAAAAAAAATCTGTGCCACTTGCATAACATTCCCCGCCTGCTTCGTAACTCCATCGAATCGACTGTTGTGATCTCCTTCATCCCTATAAAACCCTGAGACCTGGATCGCCTCCAGGCAGAAAAGCTTCACACACTGCTGATGAGAAGGTATGACAAATTCTTGACTTCAGTTTTATCTTTCTTTCGGCAGTCAGTTTATGTCTTCATGGGGGAAGAGAGGGAGCGGGGAGAACGCAGGATCCCCTTTTCTCCCAAGCTGTGCCAAGAAGTTGTCTGTATAGTTTGCCATCAGATCATTATCAGTTTAGCAGTGGGAGGGAGAGAGACAGTGGTCCCATCTGTTCACATTGTGGCTCTGAAGCACATGGCATCCCCCTGTTTTCTCAATCAGCCCTGGTGGATGTGGAAGAATAAAATGTCTATATGCTCTCCCTTTATAGCTCTGCAGAGTTTTTGAAAGCATTTGGGATTTCGGCGCTGTATATGCAAAAGAAAGCAAAGTTGAAAGCTGACACTCAAATGCGATGAAATGAGCGCGTGCGTAAGTGCGTGTACGACTGCAGGTGAGTGACTGTGCTTGTGCTTATAAGTGGTTCAGGATTTACTTAAGTCACCCGGAGGAAGCTTTTCAGGGAGGAGGGAAGGGAAAAAAAGCCTCATCCTCAAACATATACTCTGTCAAGACTTATCTTGGCCCTCCAGAGGCGGCAAGACAAAGCTCACACATTTTAAAGTCTCCAGTGGTAAATGAGGCATTTGAAGAATTGTAAATGCCAGAGAACCCCCAACTGCTCACACGCACATACTCATTCACAGTGACAGTTAATTTTTATAACCTTTTGGAAGCAAGTAAACATCCAACCTGCGACAGACCCTGCCACTCGTGGCTCCATCCTCCTCCTCAACCCATCAATTTGCTACCTGTCTATCTCCATAAACCCACACAAACAACGGCTAACACGATAAAGGTGCAATGTGTAAAATTTTGGTCATTTTTGTCACATCTAAAAATATTACAAAACAATTACATACTGACATTTTCATGAATTTATAATCATGTAAATGTTTTATTTTTCCCCATTACCCCAAAATCAGCCCATTAATGTACATTCACATGAGGATGGGGCTCCTCTCTATGGAGGCCGACATGTTTTTACAGTAGTAACAATGGACATACTAAACATCTTTTGAGTATAACTGAAGTCGACCATAGGTTCTCCTGCATGCTCAGAAGAGTGAGGGTGAGGTGATGGATACAACATGCAACTTAATCTGTAGAGGTCACCAAATCGTACACACTGCACCTTAACTGCCAGGAATAAAACCAAAAATATGGAAGCGCTTTTCTCATAAAGCTTCAGGGCAGCACAGTTCAAAATGGTAATAAGCACTATTTTTAGATGGAAAACAGATTACAAGTTTTTTTTAATTGAATTGGTTCACTCTTAAAACAAACAAAAGAAATCCTCAAAGAGACGTCGCTCAGCACCATTGGCTTTTATAGCATCTTTCAGCTAATTGTTTTAGTTTTATGACCCCAAAAGATTTCACTCATTGTTTCAGTCTCAGCGTTTTCATTCATGCCATTCCGAGATAAAAGCAGCTGGTTTGAGTAGAAAAGGCTCTAATAGGACACTCCTTCTGCCCAGTTTCAAATAATAAGATTAGCAACTATGGCTATTGAAACTAATGAGGCAGAAAAGGGGAGTGCATGATAGAGTTTTTCAGAGTAGCACAAATAACCCAAAATGTGTATTGCCCTGCAATTACAAGAAATGCAAATAAGGCATTAAAAAAGTGATGAAGTTGGTGTTCTCATGAAAAGTTTTACTTAATTGTTTACATATAAATTAAAGGTGCAGTTTGTTCACTTCCAAAAATTTTACAAAACAAGTACATACTGATATTTTCATGAATTTATAATTAGCCAAATGTTTTATTATTTTCCAATTACCCTTAAATGAGCCCATTAATCTATATTTACATGAGGACCAGGTGCTTTCCATGGCGGCACCCATCGCAGCTCAGAGATCGATACAGTGGACCACACTTCCCTCTGGAAGATCCTGAGACTGCTTGGAGCACCACAGGAGATGATCACCCTCTTTCAACAGATGTACAACTCTGCTGAGAGTTGCGTCAGAGTGAGCGGCAAGGGGTCTGAGTGGTTCACCATCAACAGCAGAGTTTGCCAGGGATTGCGTGGCTGCACTGGATCTTTTAACTGTCATTGACTGTCTAATGACTAAGGTCTGAGAACGTGTTCCTATGGTATCCTCTGGACAGTACAGCCTAGTGGACCTCGAGCATGTCGATGACACCACCCTGCTCGCTGATGATCTGGGACGACTTCGAGAAGGCCCCATGATGTACGACGAGGAGGCCGAGAAACTCGGACTCAGCATCAACTGGAGCAAAACAGAACTTATACACACTGGAGAAGGCCCTGACCCTGAACCCCTCGTCCTCAATCTCTGCACAGTTAACTTTGTCTCCTCATTCAAGTATCTCGGATCAATAATCTCCAGGACTAGTGACCTAAGATTCGAGATCAATCAAAAGATGTGCTCAAGCTTCAGCTGTCCTGCAGTCTCTGTGGAAACCACTCTGGCGACACCGCCACATCACTCAACGGACTAAACGACACATTTACAACTCTTCTGTCGTATCAGTCCTACTGTATGGTTCCGAAAACTGGCAGCTGAACAACACTTGGGCAGCCCAACTCCACGGCTTTGACAGTAGAGCCTCAAGGAGGATCACCATCATTCGCTGGCACAAACATGTGAGCAACAAAGAATTTTGTGAGCTGACCAAACAACCTTCTGCCTCGTGCCTAGCTGCAATGACATGTCCTACGCCTCCCACCTGAACACCCCACCTGAACCATACTGGATTTTGATCCTAAACAGGCAGACTGGCAGCGGTCAAGGGGAGCCCCCCCGCACCCGTTGGATGGATGTTGTGGTACACGGTCTGAAGAACCTCAACATCTTGCACCCCAAGGTACAGCAAATGGCGAAAGATAGAAGTAGATGGCGTAGCCTAGTGAAGCTAGTCGGCTCTACACACTATGCGCAATAGGATGACCTGACCTGCCTCACCCCCATATTTTACAAGAGCCCAGAGTGAACTTACTGAACATCATTTGAGTTTAATGACAGCTGAAGGTTACCATAGGTTTTCCTGCATGCTTAGAAGGGTGAGGCTGAGAGGATGGATATAACAAGCAACTTCACCTCTAGATGTCACTAAATCTTGCACACCTTTAAAATCTAAAATAATGCCTCGCATGGTGGTGCAGTGATTAACTCTGTCAGCCTCACAGCCAGAGGGCTCCCTGTTCAAACACAGTTTGATGGGAGTCAGTTTGTGAGTAGGTAGCATGCTCTCCCTTGATAAAAATGGGTTATCTCCATATGTCTGCTCCAGAGATACGCACATGCATGGTTGAGTAAATCCCAATAAGCATATTCAGCATAATGTATTTTGCAATTTGCCAAATCTGTCATTGAGGGTCAAGATTTTGGGACCAAGAGTCTTCTCGTTTGCATTTCTACATTGACCTATCATAACTGAGCAGGCTTGGATTGCCTGTGGGTAAATGAGGAGGAGAACTGCATCATTCATAAAGAAGTAGAGATGACCCAAATTTTAAGTCTAATCAAAAACACCCATATAAAGTATAAATAAGCCATACAGAAACCGGAAACCCCTTAATACCAGCTGTTGCCCTTGACATTTTTCATTAATGCACTGGTGACATGTTCAGGGTGTTCACTGACTCCCAATAACCTGCCACGACTCTTTAAAGATAAATGCAAGGTATGATGGGTAATAATAATAACAATGTATTATTGTGTATATTATTGTGAATGATAATCATAATAGAATGATAACAACAACAACAATAATAACCGCTGATCCAGTTACCTGGTTCACAGGGTATGTTTACCAGTACACATAGGGCCATTGGAGGCTTTGATCGTGGCAGGGGCAATGTCACTGCAGCAGGGTCCAAGTGGTATTCAAACCAGTGACCATTGCATTCAAAAATGAATCTAATTGAGCCGCTGCCACCCATATAATAATAATAATAATAATAATAATAATAATAATAATAATAATAATACTAATAATAATAATAATAATGATGATGATGATGATGATGATGATGATGATGATGATGATGATGATGATGCATCACTCACCTGAACTTCAATGCCATATCCCAGGTAAACTGTAATCAAGTAGTTGCACTCCACTCCCGAGTCTAGTTGCTGCTGGATTTCGATGTTCCCCTCAGGGTCAGTGAAATTCAGACCACACGGCTCTGTGGGGGAGACAGCGAAGAAGACAAGTGATTCCCTCTTTTCCCGCACTACTGATCCATCTGACAGCTCACCTGTGTCTCCGTGGCCCCTGTAACCCACTAACTATCTCTGCAGATTTCCTCTCTGAGACTGCTCATCTGGGGCCCTCAGCCCTCTGCGGGCAGTGGAGAGGACAAGGCAGGACACATCAGGGAGAATCAGATTGTTTTTGACACTTGAGCAACTCCGCTATCCCCGGTGGAGAGGGAGCAATGTGTGTGTGCAGCATGTGAAATGAACAGCACTGATGCTGATGACCTGAAGCTTAATTTCCCTGTCCTCTGGAAAGGATGTGTTAAATCTTCAGGGGGACGGCGCACTCACTTTTGAATTTACAATGATGGAAAAGTAATTTAATCTCTGCTGCTGCTGCTGCTGCTGCTGCTGCTCATTTTAAAGTCACTCAAACCTTGTGAAAGTCACAGAAAACACTTGAGTGCCACTACCTGATGTCTGTGTGATGGTGGTGGTTGTGATGACGGTCGCTGGCGTTGTTGTGGTGCCTTCGACATGGGACACTTCACTCAGCTTGGTAAGAGGGTAATCAGTGCTGCCTTTACGTTTCGGCAGTGTTTCCTTCACGTCCTCTTTGTCCAACCTCACAGGAGCAAGGATGGTGCCTTCTTTGAAAGCACTCTGACTTTGGGACTGCAAAGTTAAGGAGTCCTTCTCACCACCCAAACCTCTGCTATTTGGTGTCACCTGAGTGGTGAGGGAGTCTGTTGTTGTTGACCCTGTCATGTCCGCCCTGCCGACCTTCTTCTTTTGAGGGAGAGACATGGGCGGTTGCGGAGGTGTGGGAGAAAATGTGGTCATTGAGGACGTGGCGGCCGGAGTGGCGGTCGTGGCGACATCCGAGAAGGCCGGGGCATCTTCGTGGGGCACAACTTGGGTGGCGGCGTCCATGGCTGCTCCCGGCATGGTGGGGTACGCGGCCACAGCGCCATCCCCCCTGAAGAAATGTTGGTCTCCCTGGAAGTCCCTCGTGAGCAGGTGCTCGTGGAGCAGCATCCCCTTGAGGATGGGCCGATGGTTGGGGATGTTCATGGGCGAGACAGTGGTCACTAAGTGGACCTCGCTCTCCGTGTCCTGCGTTGGCGAGTGTGTGAAGAGGTCGTGGCCACGCGTGTCGTGAACTCTGGTGATTGCATCTCTGCTCTCAGCTGAAAGAGAAAGGAATAAAGACAATGTGGTTTTGTTGGTCAACATATTACAGTTCAGTGAAGTGTGAAAGAAACATATGCTACACAAAAGCAGTATGTTGGTGTATTTATAGAATGATCAGCTCTGCAAGCTTATAATGTAGGAAATCTACGCCTAATGAGCTGAGTGGCAAAACCCCCTGTGTAATTCTTCCCCACTTTTTTATTTAAATCAGTTCTTTATGCACTGAAGTCTGCAATTCTATACATGCAGAGCAGGGACAGTATTATTCTATAGCACGTGTGTCAAACTTGTGGCCCACAAGATCATTTTATGTGGCCTGCAAGAGCCTGACGGCATATCATTGTCTAAAAATAAAAGGCTAAAGCATACATTGCCACTTTTTATACATAGCAATATATACAGTGTGTTTACAGGTGTAACATGTATGGAAATGTATATACAATATTTTTAATTCAAATAAATAACATAATTAATAAATATTAATCAAATATGAGGGCAGTTGTTTTACAATATGTTAGGTAGTAAACACATTTAGCCCCACAATTTAAACCGGCCCCTTGGGAGCAACCATAATGCTGATGTGGCCCTCAGTGAAAATTAGTTTGACACCCCTGTTCTATATGATAGAGAAGTAAAGAAATGTTAAAACTAGTTTATTGTGAGTTCAGAGTGTGAACACTACTAGTACATATACATTTAATAGTACTGGCCTCTGTATTCAGTGAAGTGACTCTTAATAGTTAAATGTTAATATAGTTTCCCTCCACTTCACATCCCATACAGCCTTTCTTCATTGATCTACCATCAAGTATATTCTCCGAGAGGTCAGGAGCAGATCGCAAAGAGTCATTTTTTTAATCAAAGACGAATTCCACAATCATAGCCCACAAGGCGGAGAAATCTCAGAGCCCAGAAGCCCTGAGAAATAGTTTGGACCATTTTTTCCCAAGCTCCCCCTCCTTTTATAGACCACTGATCTTATTCTCTTGATTTTTTTCAAATTCACCTTGACACATACTTTTGTCAAACACAGAGCAGGCTTTGTTAAAAAAAATCCATGAATAAAATCATTAAACCAGTGGATCATAAGGTAACCAAAAGGATCAAAGTAAATGCATTAGTTAAAGGTGCAGTGAGTAAGATTTGGTGACATCTAGTGGTGAAATTGCATGTTGTATCTATCACCCTACCCTCACCC
>JAFBJT010111896.1:3437-26618 GCA_016785325.1 Chascanopsetta lugubris | reverse complement strand
AAAAAAAAACGAAGAGAAAAAGGCAAAAAAAAAAAAAAAAATGCATTATGAAAATCCGCGAAATAGCGAATCCGCGATAAGTGAACCGCGAAGTGGCGAGGGATCACTGTAATGGGAAAATATATATAAATGCATCAAAATGCAAGGATGTTATTATTTTATAGTATTTTCAGAAGCAACAAAAATGACCAACATCTTACACACAACAGCTTTTAAGTGGCTTGAAACTAGGAACAATTCCATAATAAAAATCTGATTCAAAATTCAAAACAAAAGTAAGTTTGACAGTTAGTCACACGCACTATTTATCCACTCTAAAGAAAAACTGAGCTGCGGCATATAAGGATGGTATAATATTCATCAGTGCCCCTTAGAAAGATGCTAGAAGTTATGACCTTAAATGTAGGTTAATGAATAATAAAGACGGTAGGATGTGAAATGACAAACTTAGTTGAAAACAAAAACTGCACATATTCGTTGAACCTATATATGGCAAGTGTCTACTAGGGCAGTGATTCTTCACTGGTAATGACCCAAAAGCAGGTTGCAAGCCTTTGATTGGGAGAAAAAAAATCCTGTGCTTTTCTTTTAAATAGGATTTTTCATGCATCGGAGTGCTGTCTATTCTCACTCCTGAATAGTAGGTGGCGATGATGCCCTGTAATGCTAATAGACACCATTGAGAACCACTGTCCGAGAGTGGACAGCTCTGTCCCTTATTAAAGAGTGGATGGAATAACATGACCAAACAACAACAAAAATAAAAATGCCTCAAAGACCATAGATGTTTACAATTTGCTCAATGTTGTCTGATATATTATTTAGTGCAAGCTTGCATCTAAGTTATTATGAACATCAGCAAGTTCTAGAACCACTCATTTGCCACAGCCTCCTCCCATCTCTTGTTATTGGGAAAACTGATAAGGTTATTTTCTTATCTTAAATTCTCCAAACAAAGTCATTGTCAGAGATACACTTCTTCTTGCGTCCTCTGTGCCTTTCATGGGATAGTTTTCCAGAATCGATCAAATGCCGTACGTCTAGATGCCAGTTTGGATTTTTACCCCATTCATCAAGCCGTTTGGGATTCTGTGAGGTATTAAATTTCCAGTGCTGACTCGCAGTTTTTGAAGAATCTGCTGGCATGAGGGTTTATTCCTATCTTGTTATGAAAGGGTAGAAAATACAGCAGATTTCACAGAGTACCTCTACAAAAAATAATGATGGACAATTGATGGTAGTCACCACTGCATTAGGTCAATGCAAAATATTACAGTGGATTGGAGGCCCTGGCTTGGTTCATCTCAATTTATGGTTCATTCCCTTGATATTTAATACATTTTTCATCAAAGTTCCTCTCTCAATGTTTTTACAGTTGCCCTGAGAGGACATTTTCAACATCTTAGGAGTTTTAATGACAACTGAGGGCTACCATAGGTTCTCCTACATGGGAGGATAAGGATACAGGTGAGGTGATGGATACAACATACAACTTCACCACTAGATATCACCAAATTCTACACCCTGCACCTTTAAATGCCTTTGGAATAAAGTCTAGCATCGATGATATAAGGGGTATGTCATATTTTGTAACGCTTTTTACATTTTTCAGACGAAGTACAGACCAATCAGAGGGTTATTCATAAAGATGCTGTGGTAGCAGGTATATATTCTATCCACGTCATACATTTCATAATTCAACTTGGGGGTTACCTAGATCAATATCTTCAACACACTCCATCCAGCTCTGTGCAACTGTACTCTGAATGCCCACCTTCAAGCCTCAAGACAGAAATTATTAATTCAATTCATTCTGCATGCTCAGAAGTACAGCACAAAACATGACAGAGATAAAAATTGAAAAGGCAGAGGGAGTCCGTATAATCCTCTTATGCAACTTCGCACATATAGCATGTCGACATGAAACAATGCCGTCTTGCTTTGACACCTTAATTAGCTTGCATTCTGGGTGACGGTTTGTCTTAATGAGGCTGAGCGGCTGCCAGCGCATTTCTTCATGCTCGTGGATGAAAGGATGTTGTTGACACAGGTGGCAAATGAGTGAGATATCATCACCGGTGAGTGTTTCTATTAGCTACGGCGCCCCATGCAGATGAAGGATCCTCAGATGGAGGTCAGAGCAAGTATAGGATTCATTTGAAATGGCCCTCAGAGGACAACGCTGAGGCATATTTTAAATGATGTTCAAGCTAAATTCATTCGACCTTTGCTTTGAAATGTTCTTGCCTCGAAATTCTGTCTTTTTACAGAAAATGGACTATGTATTATCGACAAATGGCCTTTAACTGCTAAATTCCAATGATTATCTGAATATGCAAGGACGAGATGTTTAAGCCTGGTTTCTATTTTAACAAATGATGGTTGAACAAACTTAGACTGCTCTGAAAAGCAAAAGAGGCTGAAACGTTGGCAGAAAGGCATCAGATATCTGCTTTTTACCTTAATTTTAAATATTTATGTCCTCTGGCCCTGATTCCCCTCCAAAAAGCATTGCATGGAGATACATTCGACATGTGTGGAGCAGTTTATAGAGATTGTGAGTCGAGAGTCTTTGCCTGACTTGAACCCCCCAATTATTGACGATTGCCAAGATAAGCCATCTTCAGTCTTATCTTCCAACAACAGCCAATGGGCTCCAAGATCAGGGATAGATCAGTTGGAGACTCTAAAATGACCTCAGGTAAAACTGTGAACCATAGATACATTATAAGAACTGAATATATGAACCATGCAGAGTCCAGTGGCTAAACAGTGGTTCTGCATTCTCTGTGTTGGTGACTCGGCCCCATGCATGCTCCCTAAATTAACCTTCTTCCACAAAGCTACTTGTGCTTACTTACATGTCTCACATTCATATCAGTGTCTATATTTGACTTGATATATATATATATATATATATATATATATATATATATACAGTAATATGTAATGGTACATGTTCTGTCTGGAACATGTACTATTGTTGTGCATGTTGTTCTGAACCTCATCCAACCCCCAATGGTGTAACTAGTTCCTCTAATGGTTCCATGTTGTACACATCAAGGGAGGCTCTACCCTCATGGCCAGAGTTTGATAACTAACAAGCTTATTTTAACTAAACTGATTGAAAATGCAGTTTCTTGCATGAGCACCAGCTCAAACATTGGTAAACTATACAGCAGGCAGCCGACAACCAATTTTAATGGAATCTGAATAGATGTGGAAATCACCGGTGCCACAGGAGAAGCTTTGCTTTGCTCATAAAACTTGAAAACAACGAAAGCCATCGTGAGCCATTGTAGCATTTTTGCTGATGTGGAGTGTATTTTGTTTTGTTTTTATCAACATCCATCACGCTAATAAAAGTTTGATCAGCTTGTTGGCGAGGAATAGTAAATCACTTTGCTACAAAGCCACTCCCAGCCTGATGGAATCGACACATAGTTTTACATTTAACTTGTGGCTGTGACGACACCACATTTATCCCTGGTGGTGATTCAAAGACCTTTTGATGTTTGGAAGATGGAGGAGAAACATTTCCTTGTAGCCTTATTCTGTCACAACAAGAGCAGCCAAAGCTGCTCCGTAAAGGCAAGCTAAGCACATTTGACATATCTCACTACCAGAGAGAATATAGAGTGTAAACGGAGGTCTGCATGAATGATTTAAAGATATAAGGCTTTCGCTCTTCATGATAGAAGGTGAATGCGACGTGGAATATTTGCATAATGCAATTTAACCACGATTATTTTATCTCATTCTTTTCACCCTGTTGTCTTCCATGTGCACACGTGTGCTTCAGACATCCAGATGTAGCTCCGCAGTCAGAATATCGAGTGGAGGTGCAGAGAGTGAGAGTGGAGGAGTGGGTTAGACCTGAGTTTCTCATACACCGATCAATACAGGATCAATGTGTACAGGTTGGAGACCTCACTGTGCTGATTACAGATGAGCATGTACCACTGCCGCCATGTACTGCTCTCATGTCTGGAACTTAATTGAGGATGTACAGTTGGAAGGTTTTGAGGAGGGTGGATGAGAGATGAATTCAAAATCTCTTATGTTTAAATATTAAAGTGCAAAGTAAATCAGTGAACAGATTTCAAAAAGGGAAACAAAACAAAATAGGGTGAGAAACATCAATTTTTATGAGTCACAGCATTTGGCTGCAAATGTCACAAAATGTCCTTTCTGTGACTTTCATTGATCATTTATGGAAATTCTGTGAATTGCCTTCTGTCTGGGCAGCAGAAAATGCTGACAAATGGAACTGAGACTTAGTCGAGAAGCTCTATTTATACCAACATGAGCACTGTGACATCTTGAAAATGTCACAAGACAGACTATAATAACATAATATCATTTCAGAGCATTTGGAAGCGATTGCTAATGGATCTTTTTGCTAATTATTTATAAAATACAAGTTTCTTGCGAGGATGGGATGGAGGGATTCTGATTGGTCACCACTAGTCTGTTCTTTTAATCATTTTAGTAAGTCATTCTTTTATGCTGTATTCTCACATTTCTTCATCTTTTTTGGTCGAAATTGTGTTTTACTCTCTTACTATATTCTGTATTTTGTTTTATTGTGTGTATCTTGATTTTATGCAACTAAGCACATTGAGTTGCCCTGTGTATGAAATGGGCTATACAAATTAAGCTGCCTTACCTTGCCTTGCCTAGTGCAGCTCTGCGAGTCTTAACATGTAAACAATTAGACAATTAGCTTTAACTAGCTTAGCTTACTACCTGGCTTAAGGTAAACAAAGAGTTGGAAATGACAATGCTAAAATGTCTTAGACATGCAGAAACATACCCCCCCAAAAGATAACATCATTATGGTACATATCATATCAAATAATACAGGAAATCATGATATCTACCAGCATGTTTATTTCAATGTGTCTTTTGCACATGGGCACCTTATTATACATACAACATTTTGCTGATAAAAGATTAATTGCCTCTGCTTAATATCTCTGGAATCAGTTCGGTGTTTCTATAATGACACTTTAATGATATAATCTAAATTCTGGAAATACATTAAGGTGATTCCTTCTCTGACCTTGAATCACTGTGAAGCTGAGAAAACTCCCCATGTGGACTCTGACTTCATGTAAACACAAACAGGCCCCTGTTGTCACCTGTTTCCCTCCGTGGTCAGAAACTCACACCCCCAGGCAGCCAATTTAAATGTATTGTGCTTGAGGGACTCCAGTCAGGTATGGACGTGCTGTAATATGCTGGCATAACCAACGTACTGTCACAACAAAGTGATCTCGATGTGCTCTGGCAGGTTCACACAATAGGTGTCATCTCATCAGTGTTAACCATAAACTGTATATAAAGATGGACGTAGCGTCCGTGGCGTCACCCGTTGGTTTCAGCGAAGTGGTTTTGTGGAGAATTGTGAGCGAGTCCCTTGTCGCCATCTTGCCAAATCCTAACTCCTCCTGGTTCTTGGTTCATTCAAAAACGGTCAAAGAGGCGGAGCGCACACGAAGCTGTGGGTCGGCTCGTGGCGCCGTCACCTCATCCATGGTACATAACAGGTCGGCTCGGGTGTCAGTCAAGAGACTACGCCCCTAAAAATGCGCAATTTCAAACGTCGATAAAATAAAAATAAGTGAGTTTGAAAAAATTCAGCCCCTGTATGTCGTCACGGGAAAACGTGACTGATTGAGACCGAAACCAAAGTTTGTACCAGGCTTTAAACATGTTTCATTCACCTCTGAAGTTGGCCATTTTAACATGTAACATTTAACATGAATCTATGGGGTTTAGCTCCATTTTTGGAGTCAGCCCCCAGCAGATATGCTGTGAACTGCAAGTTTTTTCACTTCCTATTGTGCCTCATCTGTCTGCACCCTTCAAGTCTCAAACTACAAATAGATTGCAGATTTTATGAATATAGTGTGTATTGCACTGAAATACAAGAACTTGTAGTTTCTTACTCTGCACATCAATAAAAGTACATTTACAGCTAAAATTGTATACCATGCTGCACACAAAAGAGGTTGTGAGTATAACTGTTTCATTACACAGGAGTGTACTCGGATAATTAGAGCTAATTCATAAATTAAAGGTGGCAATTAACATGACATGACACAAATCTGAGCCGTGGCACAAATACAATAAAACACCATTTATGGTCCTTTGGGAAATTCACTAAGTGGAATGCTTCCTCCTTGAGCACATTCAGGGGAACACATTTAGAATGTGCACAAGTCTCAGATGAAGTAAATGGGACACAGTGGGTTCTAAAGGGGCCGATGGTAACCGTGTGCTCCATCACGCTCCGCACTTATGTCACACACACCGTCCTTGTTGCTAATGTTTAACATGGTTTTAAAACTAATTAAAATATGCAGCCAGCACCGGGTTATCTATGCAGGGAAATCTGACTCAGCAGTTCAGGATCATCAGGACAAGGTGTAAGTGCTTTTAGTCTGAGTAGTCTCTGGGTCAACTGAGGCAAAGGAAACTTGGTGAAGGGAAACGCATAATTACTTTAGTCTCAATCTGTAAGGTAATGATCACTTTGAATTTTGATGGGTTGATGCACTTTTATTAGAAATGAGGGCATTGGCAATATATTGCCAATATTTTGGTCAATATATATTAAATTAAATGACAAAAAGTCTTATGCTTTCAAGTCATTATGACAAAGACATGTAATTGTAGCTTTACTGATATCATTCAGTGGACATTATGTATTGGTAATTGTTGAGCGTTTTTAAGTGTTATTAAATGGTAAATACCTTCCCTGAAACAAGAAATTAGCTGAAGCAAAATAAAGGCACAGTGTGTAGGATCAGCTGACATGTAGAGGTGAAGCAGCATGATGGAGTTGAATACCCCACACTTCACCTCTCCATAGAAACACTGGTAATACTTGCATGTTGTATTCATTGCCTCAGCCTCACCCTTCTTAGCATGCAGGAAAACATATGGTAGACTGCAGTTGTCATTAAAACTCAAATGCTGTTTAATTTGTCAACTCTGGGCTACTGTAAAACCATGGTGGCCCCCATAGAGGGGCTCATTTCAGGGTGATGGAAAAAAAAATACATTTAGGTGAGGATAAAGTCATGAAAAGTGCGCAATTATTTGGTAATATTTTTAGAAGTTACACTAATTCTGCACACTGCACCTTTAAAGATAATTGTAGCTTTTTTTTTGTTTTCTTTTTTTTCTAATGGATGCCTGAGAACAAGCGTGTTTGCTCATTTCCAAAAAGGGAGTCTGGCCATCCTGATTGTGTGTGGCATTTAGCACGGAGTAAAGAGCCCTCGTATTTCACTCTGATGAATTCCTCGGATCCACGAGAACCTCTCAGTCTGCCACGATGACAGCGAAAGCAATCATAGGGGAATCCTACTCATACCCGACAGCCTCCTCTCTTCAGTTGCATATCAATGGAGTCATCAGCGAGCCCTTAGCGCATGGATTGAGCGCTAATAAGATGGGACAAGCCACACTTGAGGCAGGCTGCTGATTGACATCAATCTCCTCATATCCAGAGGGATTTATTTCCTTATTATTACAGAGGGCCACTAGACAAGTAAATCAATAAGCCACTTCCACCGGGCTCACGCGTGAAGCCTTCAGAACGTACTACATAACTCCTTCTGGGCTTCTCGCTGGAGGTTCATGAATTCATTCCAGGACCTAAGGTAAAAATTTCCTGTTAGTGTTATTTGCCGCAGTTCCTCTGGCGTGTGCCGAATCCGCACTTGTTTGCATAAAGCAACGAGGAGGGACCTCAGGAAAGAATGGGGTGACGCTGATAAATGATTCCATTATCTAACTTAATGAATTGATAATTTAATTTGCTATTTGGGTGTGACAGGTGCGTGAAAGTGGAAATGGATTTAGAAGAAACAACAGGGAGCAAGTGGGGAAAATTAAATTAAAGTGGGCACGGGATGGAAGAACAAGCTTTTCAAAGAAAACAACAAATTATAATAGATCACATTTTCTTCCCTCACACACTAATTTAACAGCCCGACACTGAATTCCGCGCAGAGACGTCAAATCCGTCTGGGTTTGAGTCATGGAGATAACGGCATATTGAGATGAGACCCACACTTATCCTCCATCTGCCCTTTGACTTCATTGAGCAGAACCAAAACTTTTCTCCTTTTCATTTGAATACAGCCCTGTCTATGTTCCGGCTCATTGAGCATTGTCCTTCAGACACGCTTTAAACAAACTGTCTCTTAATGGTGCCGAGGGAAACTCATAAGGCCTGACCTTTAAGCTGCAGCATTAGAATATCAGAGCTACAGGGCAATGCGATTTGCAGGAAATCAACTGCAAAGCATTAGAGTGTAAAATGGGTCAACCTTGAAGTCACTCTGACCTCTGTGGTGAAGGGGTGAAAATCAGTTCATCAGCTAATAATTTTGCTTTGAATTGATTCATAAATCCCCTATATTTATTCTTATTTCACCTCCTCTGAAATGTGTAGTGTGTAAGATTTTTGGTCCATTTTTGATTATAAAACAATGATGTACTGATATTTGTACAAATGTATAATGACCTCAATGCATGCCCTGCTTTTCCATAACCCTACAATGACCTGTTTTATGCATATTTACATCAGGAGCAGGTCCTCCCTATAGGGGCCGCCATGATTTTACAATAGCCCACTGTGGACATACTTAACATATTCCGAGCTCCGATGACAACAGGGGGCTACCATAGGTACATGAAACACGCAACTGTTCCAATAGATGTCACCAAATCGAACACACTGCGCCTTGAATCATGCTTCGTCCATTCATGTTTTTATTTCATCCTATCTTTCTTTCTTTCTTTCTTTTTTCAAATCTGGGAACTAAGCTCTTGTCTCCTCGTACAAATGCCGAGTATTAAAATAACATCATTTCTGTAATCATGGCAAAATCTGCCTCTCATATTGGAGCCGGATCCTTGTTGTATTTCAATTTGCCGACGCGTCGCATTCTCCAAAACACTGGGAGGAATGTCTCTTTTCACACTTCATTTCCTTCCATTAGAGTCATTTATCTTTTCATTTTCTTCTCATTTACTCCATGGTGGAGTCAATTAGGGAGCTGTGGGTGAAAAGGGACCCACAAGTTAGACATCTGCAGCGGATCACTGTGTTGTGAGGAATCCAGTCGGTGTTTGAGTTGTTGTTGCAAAATTAAAGGTCCAGTGAGAATTTCTGCATATTGCTATACGTTGATGATAATATTCATAGCTTTACAATTACATTTGTGTTCAATGAACTAATAGATACATACAAACAAATTATCTGAAGGTCATTTTTTCTAACTTCTAACCAACAGTGAAAAAGAACAAATATCTTATATGTATCTATACCTCAAAATATTGCAGTGTCCTAATTATATCTTGATACAAGATACATTGTATATAAAATAATGTGTGTGCATGCGCATTTGTGTCAAATGGCAACATCCGGTGCAGACGGATGATGACCATAAGGAAGTAAAAAAAAAAACTGCAGTCCATAGGGTGGCCACTGGGGGCTGACTCCAAAAGGGAGTAAATCCCCATAGACTCCCATGTTAAAATTATCAACTTTAAAGGTGAATGAAACATGTTTAAAGCCTGGTACAAACTGCGGGTTTGGTCTCAATCAGTCACATATTTTCTCGTGACAACTGTACTGAGTGAATTATTTGTCTGATTTGTTTATTCTTATTTTATCAATGTTTGAAATTGGGTTTAATTAAGGGCGTGCCTGCCACATGGGCTGACCTGTCATACTCCGTGGATGCTGCAACAGTAACACGGGTGCATCCTCAGCTCTATCTGTGCTCCGACTTGACTGACATGCCTCTGAGCCTCAGAGACCTCTGTCTCTGTGTCGGCGGTCTGGTTTGGGTTTGGGGGTCTCTCCCCACCTCTTCCTTCCTCTGCTTTTTTTGCAGCTCGGAGTTCTCTCGAGGGTGAGCTGCTTTCATATGTTTTTTGTAAATTGGTGGTGTTACCACAGTGGCGAATGGCTTTCTGGCACACATCACATGTGGCAGTGTCCATATCAGCTGCAGTGAATAAAGTCCACACAGTGCTTCTCTTTCTCTCTGCCATCACGGGCTGCGCTCAGTGCTCTGACTCTCTGCTCTCCGGCAGAGCAGCGAGGGGGAGGGGGCAAAGTGTGCCTGGGTGAGCAGCAGAGAGAGAGAGAGAGAGAGAGAGAGAGAGAGAGAGAGAGAGAGAGGTGTGCTGTTTGCACAGACAGACTTGGAGAGATGCTGTACACTCGCATGAACTCTGTGAGGAAATTCGAGACATATAGCAGAGAAACTGCAACAAAAGTATCGATCTCATCATGCTAGCATCGGTCCGATACCTAGATACTTATATCGATATTTAGATCGACACGCCCACCCCTATTGCAGACCGGAGTTCTCGCTCTCGCTCGCTCCGTGTGTGTGTATGTGTGTGTGTGTCTCTCTCTCTCCCGTGTTAACGCGTGACGGACGCCGGTTGAAACGTTAGCTGCGATCTACCAGCACTGCCCGTGCGATCGACACATGAGGCACTACTGGTCTAGGGTTTATCTATATTGCTGTGTCCTTGATGTGCTGGACATTAGTGTAGAATTTACAACACTCCTCTGCCCCATAACCAATCCATCGCCATCGCCATTGTCTTTTACATGTCTTAATTTGACATGCACCATATTTGCCATTGCACTTGCCCATACCCTGGATCCCAATCGATAGATTGCTGTTACACCACTGATGAAGATTTCCTTTTCTTCACCAGAAAACAAGACACATTTTGAAATCAGGCATCAGGACAGTGCTGTAAGGCCTTGGGTGAGAGGTGTGCAATCCCCGAGGTGGCCACCTTTCTGCCATTTCTGTCGACAGAATTGGAAAGAATTTAACTATATTACGAACACAGTTTGAACGAATGATGAAGAGAAAGAAAATTCAGGGCAACTTCCGCCACGGCACATTCAAATTCGACAGTTCATTTCACCGTGGCTGCTCGCCCTGCACAATAATTGTTCCAATTGTTCACATTCACTCATGCAAACTGGTGATCTGTTGCCTCAATGACGTGGGAGTCGTCCCCTGCAGACTCGCCTTCCTTTTCTAAAACGAGCTTCACTGGTGTTCTCGCTGAAAGAGTCATGGTTTCTTGCTGATTTTCTGTAAAGTCCACACTTGAGAGCCAGAACAATCTACCTTGTACCTGACCAGCTGTTCCATTTGTTCCTGTACAGCGATCCTGTGATCCATGATGCCAAACACACGCAGGACTGAATCACACAGACACCTCCAATTTTAACACAGTTTCTATGGTATCATCGATATATCAGGCAGCATACTCGAGTTACATTACTCAAAAGTATTTTGTTTGCTTCATTTGTTGCTTCGTTGTGCTTACAATTACCAACAGACTCCTCGAAATAAACCACAACATAGCAATAATCATTCATCACCCCACCTCTGACTTTCATACTACTCCCATCAGCTCTTCTAGAATCATACTGAATTACACAAAAACATCTTTCCCTTTCCAATCATTTCCTTCAACAACCTACATGTTAACTGATGTTGATGATCTATACATGTGTATAAGTTGATTGGCTACAGCCAGAGTGTAGGGCTCTATCTTTGATTCATCAAACACCATTTGGGTCATGTCCACATGGAGATAAAATGACCTATTTCTTTTATTTGGTTTAACGAAACGGCATCTTATCAAAAACTAGTGAAGCTGTCTGCGTATCCACTGGCTGCGTGGATGAAAGGTCCATAAGACCGTTACTTTTCTTCTTTGCGTGGACTTTAATACCTGCTCAAATGGGACTGGCTGAAAAATGAACAGGAAACCAGAGGCTCCTTGACAACATGAGGATGATGATGCAAATATTTTTTTCTGGCCTGAGCAAATTGAATACAATTATCAATTATCAAATTATAAAAACACATATTTATTATCAAAATATATATATATATATATATATATATATATATATATATATATATATTTACATGTGGTATTACCCCTGCTGCACAGGAGAGTAGCATATGTACTGTTATTCCTCAGTCTAATGCCAAATGACTGTTTTGGCCCCAAGATCTCATTTCTTACTTTCAGCTATTGCATATGTGCATGTAGAATTTGGTTAAAATGATTAGTTAATAGCCAATAGTCACACTATGGACACACATAGGGGATGGAAGAAAACAGCTTCATGGTACTTTGCACATGTGATCAGGCCGAGTATTTGATGCCGCATTTCAAATTTGTGGCCCCGGTTCTCTGATCTCTCGCTTTAGGCCAGCAATGCTCATTTCCACAAATGCTGCCATGAGGAGCTTGTGAGATAATCACGACATGAATATTATATTTTCATCAGTGATTTCTAGGCTGCACAATATGGCAAGAAAAATGGCTGTGAAATTGTATTTTTCTCTGTGTTTTCCTTCTGTCTCGAAAAACTCAAGCTTAATATGGCTGAAGGAGCCTAAAGGAGATTACATTCAAGTGTGAATCTTAACTACTCAATTGTTTGGAGGGAGTGGGGACTGGGCTGACTGTCAGAAAAATTCATATTTCTTTGGCACTTACGTCTGCCAGAGTTGACAAGGTTGATTTGAGACTCTCTTTCTGTGCACTTTTCGGAGGCAAGCGGGCAAAATAAAGCGTAATTGGCCAAGGAGACTAGAAAAGAGGACGCAGTGAAAGTCAAAAGAGTCGAGACACAATGCGTTTTGGAAAATATATATTTTTGACACATAGCAGCTGAAGGAAAGTCAGCGTGGCAGCTAAGATTGGAGGACCCACCACTAGGTTATCATTCTGTGAGGAAGGGGTTATTTTCCCCACTCTAAACATGGTAGAGAAAAGTGGAATTCAAGGTGCAGTGTGTAAGATTTCAGTCTTTCTCTTTTCTCAATCGTATCGAATAGAAATAGAAGTAAAAAACAATTAAATCAACATCTTTACAAATGTGCAGTCACCCTTGCTTTTTACATCACCCTGAAATCAGTCCTTTAATGTATATTTACACCAGGAGCGGATCCACCTAATAAACATCTTTTGAGCTATAAACTATAGATTCTCCTGCATGCTAAAATGGGAGGAGTGAGGTGATGAATATAACATGCAATTTCACCAGTAGATGGCACCAAATCGTACACTCAGTGCCTTTAAATTACAAGAGACAAAATCGATCTAAAGAGGGAAGGTAAAGTGGAGTCTTATGTTTTGCTTTGATCAGAGCAACAGTCTGAATTCCTACACTGGAGCTTTCTTTTTTCGAGAGTGTTTGGCTCTTTGGTTGATAGTTACAAAATGTTTTTTTTTCCATCAGTTGGATACATGTATAAAAATATTTTTTTATTTCTTCCCACTCTCTACTTTTTAACTTTTCTGTAAACCATTATAGCAGAGGTTCAGCTTCCGTGCAGTTTTTGTAATAATACCCAATTATTTCCTTTCTTAACAATAAAAAAAACCCTGTCAAGCACAATTTAGTCGATTACCGCTACTCCAACTACGGAGAATTCAAGCAATTTCAAGAGAACATGACTCAAAGCAATCTCAAAAGCAGATTCTGAATATAAAGAATAACCGGAAGAAGAATTCCTGGAGGGAGTGATGAAGAGAAAAGGGGGGGGGGTGGACTGAGAGAAGGAGGGAGAGTGTTCGAGCAGAAGCTTTTTTAATATGCTGGCTGCATGTAATGTTGAAATTAGTTTTATGCTTTTTGGCAGGGGGATGCCAGAGAGCAAAGCCAGGTGAGGGCCTGTGAGTACACAAGTCTGCAAACATAAATGCTGGAAACCAAAACACAAGCTGCCTATTGGGAGGTGAGGGGGAAACAATATTAACCCTGACAGTGATGGATGATGCTGCTTCCAGTAGAGGTCTGATAGATGCAGGACCCTTCAGAGTGGAGGAGGCACGGCGCTGTCAGCTGAGAGGAGAACACGTTGCACGCACACAAGGGTGTTTTTAACTAATGGGAAACGCACAAAACTAATGTGCTGCTTTTGCATAAATGCGTTATATTTGCAAGCTCAACCTTTTTTTGTACAGGTATCGTTAATGATCAAAAAGGACGGTGCAAAGCGGCCTCCGTTTTAATACATGTTCAGTATTTCCTCATTGGTGTCTGATTTGATTTGGTCAAGGACAACCACTGTTTACGCTTGTGTCTCTATCGCTCTCTGAGTAAATGAGCAGCATGAGGTTTATAATGGCTGGTGTTTCTACCTCGTGTTTCTACACCGGCTCATTACTATTAGCTTTAGTGCAGTCACACCAGCCGTCAGTGATGCCACAAATAATATGCAAATTACTCTACAGCCCTCAAGAGAAAAATGGAAAGCTAAAATTTAGATTTGCAATCCTCTTTTCCGGAAAGTGCATCTCTCTCTCTCTCTCTCTCTCTCTCTCTCTCTCTCTCTCTCTCTCTCTCTCTCTCTCTCTCTCTCTCTCTCTCTCTTGTTGACAATGGCTTTCATATTTTTACAGCCTGGGAAAAGGTGAGATCAAATCATGTGAGATCAAATGAATCATTGATAATAAGAGATACAATGCCTGTGCAACGCTTCAAGACAAGTCATCTAAAAAAACATTTATCGACCAATTTTGACTCGTAACAACATCTTAATCCCGGTTTTATGATGCAATCATCCGTTTAACAGTAAGAGGGTGTTTCACCTCATCCTCCAGTCAACCTTGTGGCTTTAGAATTGCGAATCCCAGCCGTTTGTAGCTTATTGCATTAATAAATGTGACTGACAGAGTAGTGAACTCACATGATTGAGAGGCTCTGAATACTCAGCTCTGATCCTTTTAAAACTTCTCTCAGAGTGGAATGGGGGGGGGGGGGGCGATTCGCGGTGCCAGAGCAGCATTTTATGAAGCGCTGTAAATTACCACACCACGTAATTGGGGAGAATCAGTGGAACCAATAAAGTAGAAGCGCCAGCAGATGGTTAAAACAAAACCCTGATGATGTACACATCTCTTGGCAAGCTGTCGTTCCCTGCGCAAACAAACTTTACATTAGCACAGTTGTCTTCACGTGTACAATCTCAAAAAACACCTGTCACCGCACTTAAGTTGCAAGGTTGTTTTCCACTGGCACCCGAGTATAATGAAAAGAAAAATCATCCGTTTTTTTTTTTTTTTTTTACTTTATTTATTTATTTATTTTTCTACTTTATAGCTTTTCCAAAATTGGATTTCAAGCCCGGCTACCCTAAGAGGATCTGCAAACACATGTGGTGCATGAGCAGACCTGTGTGGAAGAGCAGAGAGGGTGAAAAAATAAAGGAGTGGAAATTAAAGTGGTTTAGCCTGAGTGGATTTAAGGTGCTGGGAGAGAAACTTTAGAGCCCGAATCTGTCATCCTTCTCATACCACTGATAGTATACAGTTACAAGGTTAGAGTGTTTAAGCCCAGCAGGGACTTTGGAAAAGTTGTGCAGGAGTTGTTTTGCTCTCACGCTGCATGTGTCATGCTGCTAAACTGTCTTGGCATTACAAAATTTGCATCATCAATTTAGTTAACTGTTAATTATCTATCTCAGCAAACAACACTGTAACACCACTGAAAACACCTCTTGTAGTAGACATATAGAGGCACTTAAAGCTGCAGTGCGTACAATTTGGTGACATCTACTGGTGAAGTTGCACATTGTGTCCATCATGAAAATATAGAGAGTTCCGTATATAAATGTACATTAATGGGCTCATTTAATTAAGGGTAGTGGAAAAAAAATATATATTTAGGTGATTATATAGTCATGAAAATGTCAGGATGGAATTGTTTTAGAGAAGTGACAAATATGACCACAATCTTACACACTGCACCTTTAAACAAAATGACCAAACATCTTCCAATGCACAAAAATCAAAAGGGGATTTTCTTTCTTCATTGACACTGACATCAAATCATTCTTGCCACTGGCTGTTTTCATCCTTTTCATAAAGGTGGCAACAGCTCTGAGTTGAGTATATTCACACAGGGTCAGGACACAAAAACTGAGTCAGAAAATGATCATTTTCATTTACACAAATCCCGTTTCCACGCTGAGCACTGTTCCTGTTGCTTTTTTTTGTTGTTGTTCTGATAGGTTTTCATAAAATATCCTTCATTCTCAAAAATATATTTTTTAAATCAAATATTAGCATCCGCTGTTGGACAAAGTCCCTAAAAATGATAGTTATTGTAGTTTTCTCTCTCTCTGTGACTATTTCGATATCATTATCGGTGACAGCCAGTTCCACACCATAAATCCTCTTAGAGCAATCCCAACTATTCTCAGTGCTTGAAGGCACATCCTTCCCTAATCAAACTTTTAACCCCATTCAGATGATTGTAATCTGACAGACAGTCAAATCAACTTATCTTGAACACACAACTGACACTAGTGAGTAGGTGTTGCTTTCGCATTATGGGGACTACTGGAGGTTGTTTGCGCTACTTGACGTAAATGTACAGCAGGTAATTTGCATTATAAAGCACATGAATGACACCATCTGGAACACTCTCTGAGCTGGTGCATTCGGTGAGAGGAACCATGGTTCCTACAATACCCACAGCGCCAATGAGTGGAATCTTCCCTCCTTCGCTTTGCCCAGGTCTCTTTTGTGAGCTGCTGTTTGAACCCAGTTGAGAATCTAGTGCAGCTCCTCAAGATCTTTTAAAGACAGCAGGTGGTCACAACACCCACGCCAGCACTAACCCTTGTGACACCGCACAAGCGAGAGATGCACATCAAAGCCCACAGCTCGCATCTGCAGCTGTGTGTTTATTCCGCAGTAACAAGGCGAGATCGGAGATGAACAGCTTTTGATTTTAGCATGTGACAGACATTAGTTTACTTCAGCGTAAACACACACACGCGCACGCACACACACACACACACACACACACTTTCAACTCCAAGGCCGTGATGTGGTATCCTGGTGTTGCAGAATCAAACTTGTCAGCTTAAAAAAAAGTGGTGCGGTAGTTTGGGATCTGACTGATGCATTCTCTTTCCCCCACATGGATCGATAGTTAAAGGTGCAGTGTGTAACATTTAGTGACATCTGGAGGTGAATTTGTATGTTGGATCCATCACCTCACGCTCACTTTTCTGATCATGCAGGAGAACCTATGGCATGGCAGCCCCCCCCCCCACCCCCATTCAAATATATTTTCATGGGGGGGGGGGGGGAATGAAAATATATACGAATGGGCTCATTTAAGGGCAATGAGAAAAAAAATAATATAATCATATATATCTATTCATAGATTAATTAAAATGCCAGTATGCAATTGGTGTGCAATATTTTTTAGTAACAAAAATGCCTGAAATCGTACACACTGTGCCTTTAATGTCTCATGTAGATGTCGATGATGAAACCCTCCACTAGCAGCAGTGCTCAAGTCAGGTGACAGTGGGGTTACACCCTCGACACATCTTCAGCACATTACAGGGCCAACACGCAAATATTCACAATCACCTGTGGTTATGAGCTTACACAGCATAATCCATTCATTCATTATCTGTAGTGCTCATGCATTAAGGGTCACTGGGGACTGGAGCTAATTCAATTGACACTGCATGGGCAAGAGGACAACCGTGCACAGGCCACCAGTCCAGTGCCAACATAGAGGTAACTCGCACATTTACATAATTCACACCTACATTTGCACCTATGGTGAATAGAGAATCACCAATCCACTCAACCCAGGGATGTTAGAGCTACTTGTTTTGGAGGGAATCATAGATTTAGGTTTTCAGATGAGACCATTCACACCGTCATCTCACTCAAGCGAGTCACTGCACAGTTCCCTGCAAGAAAGTCAATGACCATCATCTTAGACCACAGTACAGATTTCCATCTCGGTCACAAATGTCACAAAAACCGAACCATGTCTCGTAATCCAGTAACAGAGATGAAAATGTATTCTACGTTGTAATAATAAGAAGTATTCTTTGTATTGTTTTGTGAATTTTTTATTTCTTTGTTTCTCTTTGTTCCGTGTCATCTGTTCCCGTTGCCGATGGGGACACTTTAGACTGAAACACGCCAGTGACACACATGGACCGCTTGCTGCAGCTGCCACACACGGCTGTTGCGCAACTTTTTATCTGCATGTTTGGACGCAAATTCTTTTGGACTCGTCATGTTTTTCCCTCTGTGCGCCGGTCGATGTCGGCCTTCCCTGTTTTCCGGTCTGTGCAGACTTTGTGGACTGGACTGGACTAGATTAAGAGTAAAAGCCGAGAGATTCCATCAACCTCGTCTTCACTGCAATTCTTCGCTCGTGACGGAATACACCCTCCCACTGAAGAGTCTTGATGTTTACTTGAGCACAGAGGCATACTCAGCGCAGTTAAAAGTATTTTATTTCTTACACACTTCAAACCAAGCGGTAGCTGTAGAGCCGACTGGCTCCCTGTGTAGAGATGCTCAATGTGCAGCACACGCTGTCACTCGGTACAAAGTATGTCAGATAGCAGCAGTCATTTGCATTGACCGGCAGTCAAACCGCAGATTCACACATCGAGCATATTAAGCCGTATGAGGCCTAATTAATTTTGAAAGAACGTATGAATACTTGAGTCGGGCAAATTAACTTTGTGAGAAATAGCTAACAATTTTGTGTGTGAGATTAGGGTGTGAGGGTTTGAGGCCCTGAGCTGTTGCTCCTCCCACAACATTTTTCGACCCAACAGCAATTTTGCATGTCTGGATGGTGGAAAGAAATTGTAATATTGAGAGAAAGCCACTTGAACATGAGGAGAACATGCAAACCATAGATTGGTGATGTTGCATTTCCCATTGGTGCAAATGTAAGTGTTAATTATGTAAATGGGAGCATTATCCATATGTTGGCACTGGACTGATGGACCTGTGCAGGACTGTCCTCTTGCTCAATGCCCAGTGGAATTAGGTCCAATCTCCATTAAGTCCCTTACTGCAGTCAGAAGCATGGATAATATCCTTTGCTTTTGTTTTTGTTTTTGCTTGTTTCTCCTTTGTCGGGGGTTTGATTCCCTTAATGGGGGGATCATTCTGTATGCTGAGGTGTCCTTGGGACACTGAGCCCCACATTGTCCAACATCCTCATAGATACAAAGTATTGCAAATAGATGCACAGTATGAATGTTTGGGTGACTGAATGAATGTAAACTGTACTGTGTAAGATTTTTGTCATTTTTGTCACTTCTAAAAATATTACGAAACATTTACATACTGAAATGTTCCTGAATTTCTAAACACCTTGAGTGTTTTCCCCCCATTACTCTTAAATGAGCTCATTAATGTATATTAATGGCCACCATTTTTTTACCGTAGCCCAAAGGAGACGTACTGAACATCTTTTTTAGTTTTAATGACAACTGAGGGCTTCCATAGGTTCTCCTGCATGCTCGGAAGGGTAGGGGTGGGGTGATGGATACAACATGCAACTTCACCACTAGATCTCACCAAATCTCACACGCTGCACCTTTAAGTCCATTATTATTGCAGTCAGACGCAGAGATAACTTCCATTTGTCTTTCTCTCACTTGCTCCATCATCAAAAAAATCTCAAAATGCAATTGTTCATCTTTTGCAAAATGTAGCCAGGTTTTTGTTCTGGGGACCTTTCATACTGATTTATTAAAGGCAATTAAAGTTTCAAAGATCAGCTTTAGGCTTCAAAACTGTCAATGTTCACACACAACAGTGAAAAGCCTCATCAGCGCTGATCAGTATCCTCGGGCAGGTTTCACAAACATGACCCAAAAACTTCTCTCTTATCTGGTTTCAAAGTGACGTGGACCGACAGTGGCAGTGACATGCGTGAAGCTGGGTGAATAATTCAGCGTTTTTTTTCTTGTTTTTTTTTTACGGACAAAAGAGCGGGAGAGAGTGACGTCTTGTCAGCGAGAGATAAACCGGGCAAATGAATGACATGGAGGAAAAATGTTTTTATTTTTTCATTTTACGTGGGTTAGTGACTGTTGTGGATTTCCCAGCATCGTCATTTTACGTCTTTTAATTTTTGTTGAAAGATTGTGTTTTTAAAGGTGCAGTGTGTACAATTTGGTGACATCTCGAGGTGAAGTTGCATGTTGGATCTATCACCTCATTCTCACTCTTCTGAGTCTGCAGGAGAATCTATGGTAGACTTCAGTTACCACTAAAACTCAAAAGATCCTTATGTCCACTCTGGGCTACTGTTAAAACATGGCGGCCGGCTCCTCATATAAATCTACATTCGTGGGCTCATTTAAAGGTGCAGTGTGTATGATTTTGGTCATTTCTGAACTTCGAAAAAATATTACTAAACAATTACATGCTAACATTTTCATGAATTGTATGTTCAGTGTACTAACGTAAATGTTTTATTTTTCCTCCATCACCCTGAAACGACTAATGTAAATTTACATGAGGAGGGGGTCCTCTCAGTGAAGCCCGCCATGTTTTTTATAGTAGCAAAAATGTACCTACTAAATATCTTTTGAGTTTTAATGACAACTGGAGTCTACCATAGGTTCTCCTGCATGTTCAGAAGGGAGAGGCGGATACAGCATGCAACTTCACCTCTAGAGGTCACCAAATCGTACACACTGTACCTTTAAGGGTCATGGAGAAAAAATAAACACAAAACACCTTCTCGCACAGTAGCTCATCCGAGGTTTAACAGTTGAAACAGACTTCTCTTTTCTAGAGGTGAGGCGATGGTGACTAACACTGGCTGCCGGTGCCTTCGGCCACCGTGTGACTCATTCTCACTGCTATCAAAGTGAACCCTGACCAGGCACATCCGACACGTCAGCCGCGCACGTCGGCCGGGAGCGGGGAGCGCTGTATGAACAAGACAGGGGGGAGAGAGGGTGCCGCGTGTAACTTGCGGGGAGAGGCCGAGAGGCAGGTTCTGCTGTGATGTGACAGTTTATGGTCAGTGCATTTATCACAAATGTCAGTCCTCATTACCGCTGAGCCCTTGCCACATAAGCAGCATATACAAAGTGTACAGTCGAGGCCTGGATGGAGGCGTCAGTGGAATGGAGAGAGCTTTAATGGTGCTTTAAAAAGTAATACATTACATTTTGAAAGAGAGGCAAATATCAATAAAAATGTGAAATGCTATACTACCATCTCCCGTCGCACATTTCTACTTCTATAAGCAGGATTCCTATGTGGAAATGGTTCCTTAAAGGTGCAGTGTGTAAGATGTCGGTCAAGTATTTTCACTATAGATAACAGAAGAATTATACTGACATTTTTATGTACGCATGTATAGTCATCTGAATGTATGACTTGCCTTTTGACTCCTAAACTACTAAAGCTAAATCACTCAGTAACATGAGCTCAAGAGCACTCATGTTATGTGTGTCACACTAATGTCATCTTTCCAGGGAGTACACAATCCATGTACAGCTGACCATGGGCGCATATGGAGGCACAGACTATCTGAATTATCTGTTTGTGATGGCATGAAATACTGATTAATAATGTCTTATCCTTAGCAGAGAGACCATGGTCTTATATTCATATCTATATAGGCGAATGATAATACTTTGAATACCGCTTTGTTTCTAATAGCACATGCAAGAAATGTAGCTAGGGTCGGTAAGTGGGATGTAACATGTAAACACTTCTTTTTCTACTAAATATAGGGGATCTTTCACAATGCAGTTCTAAAAACCTTGAGCGCATTTCAAGCCATATGTTCCTTCTCTGACCTTCGGATTTAAAAGGGCAGAAGAAATCATGGTTTTCCATACGGAGGCTTAGATGTGTTTTTTTTTTTTTCTTACATTATAAAAAGATTAAGTCGGATATTTGTGTAATCAGATATTCTGCTCACTGCAACCGCTCGTCACTGGGGCCTAGTGGGAAACAGCAAAGGCACGTTATTAATCAGCCAAGAGTAGAAATGAGTTTTTAAAATTAAAAGGTAAAGTTCGTGAAATCAAATATAAATAGTTTCGGATTAAATGAAGATGTTTAATTAGGAAAGTGCTATTATCTCCAGGATCAAATCATCTCTGATCAGATTCCATGAGGACTTTAAATATTGATACCTGACATTTTGGAACAAAACCCCTCAGTTAGCAGTTGAATGATGTATTACCTTTTTTTACTTCAGTGTTTATATCAAATAAAAATCTGATGTTTGTTCAAACCTCCTTAAAGGGACAGTGCATAACATTTAGTGACATCTAGAGTTGCTTGTATCCATCACCTCACCTTCACCCTTCTGAACATGCGGGAGAACCTATAGACTTCAGTTGTCATTCAAACTCAAAAGATGTTTAGTACGTCCACTCTGGGCTACTGTAAAACATGGTGGCCCCAATAGAGAGGACATGCTCCTGATGGAAATATACATTAATGAGCTCATTTAAGAGTGATGGAGAAAAATGTACTATAAATTAATGAAAAAGTCAGTTTGTAATTGTTTTGTTGAAATCTTACACACTGCACCTTTAAGTTCGAAGGAAAAAATACAGCATCTTCTTCTCAATGCTTGGATTGAAAGGGTGAGGTGAGCACAATTAAGCTGCAACATGCAACTTCACCAGTAGATGTCTCTGGATCCTACTTAAGTAACCGAATTCATGAGCGTATTTGGCTGCATGTTCAAAATCCCATCTCGATCCTCTGCTCTCGGGGTGAATCTCACTTCTCACTAGCAGTTGATTATCACCGTATGACCACCTGACACGTCCCCTCATCCTCAGCCCCCGATCCAGGCAGCAGTGAGCTTGATGGATACAGGAAGGCAGAGGCCATCGATTGAAGACATTTCAGTTAATCTGAAACGAGGAACCGGCTGTCGGGATTGAAGACGCACCACACTATTTTTTTTCCTCCAAATCTGAAGCAGGACGAGCTCCTCCTAATTAATTCCAGTGGGGGAAAACTACTTGAGACATGAAAGCTGAAATGAGTAGCAGGTGAGGATGTATCAGTCCTTACTCTTCAAACTTAAAGAATTTAAAACATGCACTGAAATCCTTTTACTCATGCTCATTAAAATTTCATTTACATTCACCACCCTTTTACATAAATGCTCCTTTTCATTTTCAAACTCTGACCTCAAAACATTCCATCAGGCGCAGACAAACGCGTGCGACTTCGTCCAGAATATTAAAAATAATAAGCTCTGATGCTCTCAGGCTAAAGTCAGACTAAATCTCTTGAACACAATATACA
>JAFBJT010111895.1:47647-57846 GCA_016785325.1 Chascanopsetta lugubris | reverse complement strand
CACCACGGATGATGTCATACTTTTAACAAATGCAAGTGTTTTAACACGGTAACCTTGTAAGCATTGGAAACGCGCATACATTCATTAATGTCTGCCCTATTTATGATTACGTTCAACAATAGCTTTAGAGTGCTGTAGATACGTAAGTATTGTCGATGTTGATTCAAATGCTTCAGAGGCCTCTGTGAGTGATTTTACAAAGTATGATAACTGTATATTTTGTATTATGTTCTAGCTCCAAAGGAATGGTTCAAAAAAGAGAAAATGTTTCAAAAAGCTTTGTTCCCTGAACTAAACTGTACTATTTGTGTTGTTGATTGAACAAACTGCATTCCTCTGCTTGTTAATTGATGCATTTCTCCTCCCTGCTCCTCTACATCTTCTGCCCCATTCTTTCCCTCCTTTCTTTCATTTTTTAGCCTTTGAAGTTTGAATAAAATTTCTAGTTTGCAGAATGTATTACTAAATAAATGGGTTGTCATCTTGTACCTCTCATTTTTATCTTTTCAGGCATTGTTTCGTAAGTGAAGCTCGAAAAGAAACTATGTCAGACACGGTTTCTCTTAGAAAAGTGGAGAATAGAAGAGGAAACTCATTCGAATTCAATGCGTTTGTGTAGAGATTGATTCACTCCGGCGCTTTAGATGGAAAAGTTTCATTGCCCTAATAGATGTGCAACGTTTTTCTTTCCGAAAAGTCTAACAGGTGTGAAAGTATGGAGAATTACTCAATGAATGATATATTATACATATCATATTGTTTTGCATATGACAATATGTCTTTATTGTTTGCCTGGTGCACAACACATGAAAAGACACAGGTTGGTGACAGTCAGTCGTCTCACCTGAGTTGCAGCCTCTAATGCAGGGGTGTCACTCTCACTGTAGTCCTGGGGCCACATTTGATCTCAAGTGGGCCGGGCCAGTGAAATCATAGCATCATAATCTATAGAAACAACAACAACTGTAAATGTTTCCCTTTGTTTTACTGCATGAAAGTATCTCGAACATGAACAGTTTGCTTGCTACTACCTTGACCTTTATTGAGAAACAGCAGTTCATGTCTTTTCTGGAATGGTCACGATTTGACCTGTGGGGGCGCTGTTTTTGGCACGTGAGCCTTTTGTTTGACACCCCTGCTCTAATGCAGTGGCTAAGGCCTGATGGAGAACGTAAAGTCCAAACATATGACATATTGATTTAACGGTTGACTTGTTGTCAACATGTGACCCCAAACTCTGTTGGGTATACTAGTCATTTTAACTTCATAATGGCACCATTTTAATATATTTGATTTATGAATTTTACAATTAAACGAATGGAATGGTAAAAAAAAGGTAAAATCAGTTGTAACAGTCGCATGTTGCAGTGGAGCACACTTCTCCTCGCCCCTCCTTTCCTTGGATGAGACCTATGCAGCCTTTGATCGTCATTTCAAAGTCAAAAGGGGTTCGGTTTGTCACATGGGCCTCTGTGACAACATGGCTGCCTCCAGAGAGAGGACGCACTCCTGGTGTCAATGTGAAGGACTCTTTCTAGGAGAAGAGAAACAAAGAGCATCAGTCCTGTGTGCTGAATATCTGTCGATTGAAAATCAAATGATTTCACTTCAGTCTCACACACTGGACCTTTAATAATGTTTTCTGATTCTCAAATATTCCTAGAAGCATGGATACAAGAACTGGGTGCGTGTTTGATTTTTCAAATATTCCCATGCGTTTCAAAGTGACCATTGAGTTGCGTAAGGACCTGTGTCATTTCAGGATACTGTTACAGTTATGTAGAGGAGATGAAAGGGAAATCTGTCCGTGGACTCTCGGTATAGTTTCCATCCAGATGTTGGATGAAACCTTCCGAGCAGCTTTCCTAGCTGTTGTCAAACAAAGTGAAATGAGCAGGTCATGCATCGCACAGTAAATCTGTGCTTAGCTCTGTGACTCGCTGGTACTGGTAGAGCCTTATGTTTCACCTTGTATCCCAGTGTGTGTCTCCCATGCAGCGTCAGTGTGTGTGTGTGTGTGTGATAAACTAACAAGCTCTTCCCCTGCTGCACGTCTCCAACCCTCCACTGCACAGCGGTGTTGTTGACTTGTCTGGGCTATAACAACCATGTTTGTCTCGCTGCCTCCTACGTGTGTGCGTGTGTGTGTATGAATATGTGTGTGTGCACGTAAGGGGCTTGAGCTTCGGAGGATGGGTCAGAGCAGTCCACAGCCACTGGGATTAAGAACTGTGGGAGGGATTACTTTAAATGTCAACATAATGTCACGAGCTGTGTTAGAAGGTCAAATGTTCAATCGGTGCTCAGTGGCGAGCAGTTAATAGATCAGGTACGATTTGGATTATTGTGGCTCCTGTGTTGCATGCTGCAACATGCAGTCCTCTCTGTGTTTTGTGGGGGGGGGGGGGCGGGTCAATAAAAAAACATCAAAGCGTTTTTTTTCTTAGTTCACTTTGGTTACGGTTAATGTTGCCAAAATACACTTGAGTGGTTGTTTTTCAAAATAAAAGCAGAATCTGTGCAAAATTGTCCTCTGGGCCCTTGTGCCCACTATCTGAGTGACCCACTGCGAAAGCTGATGAATCCTCATCAGCCCTCTCACCAGAAGGGGGCAGTGTTAATAACACAGGCTGATAACATGCACCATTTGAGGTGTCCTCACTGTGACACACTCCTCTGGAAATGAACCAGTAAGAATAATGATGTAGAACTTAACAGCTTTGGGCTTCATGTCATTATTATTCCTTAGTGGGTGACAAGACTCAAGATGTCGCTGGTGACAAACTAGAGTTGACGGCCTGTTTTGCTATATTAAAGGTGCAGTATGTAAGGTAGAGAGTGAAATGGCTTCATTTTTTTACTGGCAAACATGATAAATTAAAACATGTGTGTATTGTTTATTGTGTATTATCACCTGAGTGTCCAACCACTGTTTTCATTTCCCGGGGTTGGGCTGTTTGCATTGACCTCAGAAGCATGACCCCTCTATGCGGGCAGCCATGTTGCACCAACATGTTTTTTACATCGGCTCAGAATTGACAAACTATAAACACCTTTTGATTTGTAATTATACCTAAAGGCCACCATACGTTCCTGTAAAGCTCGGGTCCAATCCAGCCCGTGGGATGATTTTGCAAAGTGTAAAATACTGTTCATTATATTTTGTTATATTGTGAAAAGACATTTTCATGTATTAACCCATTTACATTTTGATGCAGTATTTTAATTAGATTCACAACTGTACCATGTTTTGGAAGAGTGAGGAGTACACACAGGAATCCTCACAACTAGATGTCACCAAATCTTTCAGGCTCTACATTTAACTGCTTCTTAATAAATACTCTGTCTCTTTACTTGCCACTCTTTTGATCTGCATGCTGCATCTGCAGACTGAAATATACTTCAAGGTACAATGTGTAGGATTTAGTGGCATCTTGTGGTGAAGTTGCGTGTTGCAGGTATAGGAGAAATCATTGTAGCCTCCAGTTATCATTAAAACTCAAAAGGTGTTTGATTGTGTCCATTGTGGGCTACTGTAAAAAACAAAACAAAACAAAAAACATGGTGGCCTCTGCTTAGAGGACCGGCTGCAGGTATGAAAATGAAGCTCTATGTCTGAGGTGACGAAAAAAACCATTTGCCCAGTCAGGTGATTAAATGCCCTCATAATCTATATTCAGTTTGTCTCAATAAGAATGGAAATCATTTCATTCCACTCTCACACATGTGACCCGTCACAACGAAAGCCGCCATCACTCAACCGAGCAAATGTATCCTGCTTTTTCTTTTCTTTTCTTTTCTTTTTTAATAATGATGCTCCTCCGCCTTTGAGCCATTTGCACGTTAGCCCTCCGCACAGAATGTGACTCATTAGATCCCGGGCCACCTGTGCACCCCTAATGAATCACGCTGCCCTTATATTCCTCCACATCAAAAGGGGAGAGAGTTGCCCACATCGGCTGAGGCCATCATCATCAAATGGAGCTGGCTCGTCATCTGCCTGCCATTGTTTAGTGCATGTCATGCTCTGCTTCGCATGGCGGAAAAACCCATCTGAGCTTGACTAATGCAGCCGTGCAGACACAGCAGTAAGAGGCGGGGGGTGGAGGGCGCGCTGCATACTCAGGACAGCTCTCTGCGCCGAGGTCACCCGGCTCCACATTTGCTAATTTGCGGTGCGACAGGAGTGGGCTTAAAAAAACAACAACCTGTGATGGGATTAAGAGCAGGGGGAAACAATGGGAAGGGACCGTCCCTAAATGTCCAGTGTGGATCTCAGGGCCTGAGTCCACCTGAAAGCAGCCTCCCTCTGCACTCTCCTGCCGCCATGCCCTCCCTCTCCATTCCCGCTCTCTGTGAGTGCTCGCGTTGCCCGAGGTCAGTTTGTCACAGAGACACAAGCTTTTCTCACTCGGTTGCAGCGATGCAATGATTGGTGTGTACAAACAAGCGTATCAGGCAGGGATGACATGTCCCCACCTCCTCCTCCGCCTCCCCCCCCCCCCCCCCCCCCCCCCCCCCCCACCCCCCTCCTCCTCCTCTCACGCCTTGAAAATGTCCTTCCTGCACCCTCCCTCCCTCCCACTGTCTCTCACTTCCACTGGGTGGGAGCAAGTGTCCCCTGCATGAGGTGGGTTACACAAGCCGCTGCCCTGGGAATCCCGGGCCCGGCTCATTATCCCGCACCCCTGAGACACAGCTCACTGTAAATTAGGACATGAAATGATGCAGGCTTGTTACAGAGCCTCGGATCGCACTCATTAGCATCAGCACCTCTTCCTCGTTAGAGCCCCGTTGCTGCGGCGCCGCCGCCCCCGCCGCCGCCGCCGCCACCGCGTCGCGTCTCGTCGTTCCTCCACGCAGACCGGAAGGTTCAGGATTAATGTCAGCGCCGGCCAGCGGGGTCAGCACTGTTGTTGTGGTTCAGACACGGGGCTGATTGATCAGTGGTGGCGGGAGGTCGTCGGGATTCATTGACAACTCCCGACTATTCCCGGCTCCCCTCGTTTCCATGTTTGGCCCCGTGTGGACGGGCGAAAACCGAACCGCGCCGTCTTCGCCACATGACCCTCGTTTGGCGAGTGCCGTACGAGTTGTGAGTCATGATGCAGAGGAAAGAAGAGGGGACTCTGGTATCATCGTCATGGAGTAGTATGTCAAGTTTAATCCCATTATGCATTCTTACATCTTCGCTGGACCTAAAGGCTCAGCGCAAAGTATTTAGAGAAGAATCAATCTGTCCCATACATCATGGAAGGTGCCATGTTTCTACAGGAGCCAGGGAAGGACAATCTAAACACCTTTTGTGTTTTTGTTATCAGAAGGCCATAACAGGTTCTTTATGTCTGTAATATCCAACTTTACCACTAGATGCCATACGATCCTTCTTTCTGAACCTTGAACTTAGTTAATTGATCTAATCACAACAGACCCTTAAAGGGGCTGTTCCCATAGACAATACAAAAAGTTGGATGTCATCACTGCTCCTTAAAGTTGCTGCTCCTTAAAACTGGATTTCCCCTTCCTCCAAGTGTGGCCAAGTCATACAGCCTGCCCCCTTGTGGCTGTCTGCAGTATAGGTCATGCATCCTCCCTCTTCCATTCGTGTAGATGGGACCAGAGTAAGTAGAAACAGTCATTCTATCTTTATATCTCAGGGAAACATTTCTTTGTTTGTTTGAATTATAACTTTACATGGTGCCTTAAAGGTGCAGTGTGTAATATTGGGTGACATCTAGAGGTGAGGTTGCGTATTGTATCCATCACCTCACCCTCATCCTTCTGAACATGCAGGAGAACCTATGGTAGAATTCAGTTTAATTAAAACTCAAAAGATGTTTAGTACAACTGTAAAAACATGGCAGCCCCCATCGCGAGGACCCCTCCTCATGTAAATATACATTAACAGGCTTGTTTAAGGGTAATGTGGGGGGGGGGGGAACCAATACAATTTAAGTGATTATAAATTCATGAAAATGTCAGTATGGAATTGTTTTGAAATATTTTGAGAAAAATCTTACACACTGCACCTTTAAAAATGGTGGACATACAGGTCACATATCAGAGCAGTATACAGACGTGTATGGGGACATACAGTCTATGCACATGTGCTCTCCTTGACTCACTGGCATCAGGACTGTGTGCTCTTATACATGTGACACATGCAAGTCAACCTGATACATAATGGATGGTATATTGCACTGGACAGGAAAAAGTTGTTAAAGGTCCAGTATGAAGGATTTATGAGGATTTATCTGTGGGTAAAAAAAGGGAACGTGAGAGTAAGTGGTTATCTGTTGTGTGGAAGCTGAGAATCATTGTGTCGCAATTATTCAGCTCCTCATATCTAAATCGACAGAGGCTCCTCTTCCACGGAGGCTGCCATGTTTGTCTTTCCACTCACGAGTTGTTTTTAGAAAGGATTCCTTTTACAATTTCAGTGCCGTCTTTAAAACACCTTTCAGATACTCGAATGTATACGTTTTACGTCCGCCATGTGCTTCATATGACGAATACGACAAAAGCATGAAAACAATATAACTCCGTTCCCTTCTATAGAACGGGTCAAATACGATTCATCAACAAGTTTCTTTATATTTTTATTTTTTCAAAAAAAAAACTACAAAAAAAACTCCATTGTTCGCTGCTGCTTCAGGTGCGCGCTTCTTGTTCCGAGCTGTCGTCTGACAAATCCATAGCAGAAGTGTCCCTCGTTACGCCGCTCGTCTGAAACTACCATTGTAGTTTCAGACGATGTGACTGATAGCAAATTGTCTCCCTATTGTTCCTGTGCAGCCCTCTCTTGTGTGCAGCATGCTCTCCGTCTGTAATTGCTCTGTGCCGAGACAACCGGCAAAGCGTCGTGTCTCGTCGCGGTGCCATCTCAGTGGGCCCCTGCGCCGCCATTAACGTTTCCCCTCTTAAAAAAATAAAAATAAACACCCTATAACCTCTCGCGGCGTCGGCCTCTTCACCCCGTCGCTCCCTGTGTCGTCCTCCCCCCGTCTGGTCCGCATGCTGTGTGACATGTGGAGCAGCCTGCATGCTGCACTTCACTCCATCTTCATCCACCCACCCAGCCCCCTCCCTCATCTGCACCCTCCTCTTCTCCTCCCCAGGACCCAGACATCGTCTTCTTCCGTGGTTTCAGCTAAAACAAGAACTAAAAACAGAGGATGTCGAGCCCAAGCATTCACCCTCCCTCATCCTAACTTAAATGTCAGCTCTCGATCGACACCCCCGATGCCCCTGCCACTTTCACCATGTCATCATCATCATCATCATACAGCTTCACCCTTTTCCAGATGAACTCCATCTGTATCTGTTGATTCACAGACAAAATCATTCCAAACCCCATCTTAAATACTACGTTTGACTTCAAACTAAAAATGGTCTAATTCAGTGGCGTCAGACTCATTTTAGTTGAGGGGCCACATACAAACAAATGTGATCTCATGTGGGCCGGACCAATGAAATTCTAGCATGATGACCTCTAAAGAACAACTTCAAATGTTTCCCTTTGTTTTGGTACAAAATAGTACAAGTACAGTCGCCCGGTTCTGGCCCGTGGGCCATACGTTTGACACCACTGGTCTAATACTTGAATAAGAATCAATTTGATTGGAGGAGAGGTGGCAGCCACATTTCTACAGTATCCTCTTTGTTGTGGTGAGGGTTCCGTGACTTCGGCGTGAATTTAATTGGTTTATTCTTCCGTAAATTAAAGGTACAGTGTGTACGATTTGGTGACATCTAAAGGTAAAAATGGAGCTAGCAGCGGAATGGCCCCACACCTCAACCTTCCACTCCTTGAATGAAGGATAACCTAGTAGTTTTTAGTTTCGTTTTTTTTTCTTTTTCTAATTTATCACACGGTTTTGTGGAGGAGACCCACACAAGAGTTATTTGCAGGTTAATGAAAGTCACACACTAATACTATAACAGCAACAGCAACAACAACAACAAATCATTTATTTTCCAATACTTTTCCCACTAGTATGAACATTCATGAGGTATTTGTCAAGATAAGATTTTCCTTTGATTTGGTTCATCGGTGGCCTCACGGTAAATTAGTGATTTTATTTATTGATCTATTTATGAATGCATCTATCCATTTATTGATAAATTCATTTATTTATTACGGGCGCGGTCGTTAGGTGTGTGGTGTGTAGATAAGAGAGAGAGAGAGAGAGAGAGAGAGAGAGAGAGAGTGAGAGACGAGTGAAGGAGCCCGGAGGCAGACAAGCAGCGTGAACTTGTGAAAGTCAGCGCAGCTGAAAGCAGGCAACAGACAGCAGCATCATCGTGGTCAGATAGAATTAGTGCTGTAACACCTGCAGCTCCAGAGTGAGGGGGTGGGGTGTGTGTGTGTGGGGGGGGGGGGGGGCGGGGGGCACGATGGCGGGGGGGCACGATGGCATCGACTTTACTCCAATCTCACCTGTTCGATCTCAAAGCTTCGAATCGGTTGCACAGTCACTTTGTGCCGACGGCAGTTCAGTCACGGTGCGCCAGGTGGGATTTAGTGACATCTAGTGGTGGAGTTGCGTGTTGCAGCGTCTCACCCCTCCCCCTTTCAGCCCGTGGTAGCATGTAGTGATCATAGCACTTCAAATGTGTCCTTTCTGGGCCACTGTATGTGAACAGATGGTGGATCAAAATGGAGGGCATCCATAGAGAAAGAATGTTCAGTCCGGGGTAATGAAGATGTGGAGTTGTCCATTCAGGTCAACAGAATTATTACTTTTTATTCCATTTTGGCCAATAGAATTAATGTCACCTCCATCCTGCACACTGGACCTTTAAATCTCCCTACCAAGCCTCCATGCATTTTAGGCATTTATTGGCTCCACAGATACAACACTCTCAGTGGAATCCCATTAGTGGAGCTTGTGGAACCACTTGTAAACATATCAGTCATTCTTTTCTAATCCTAGACCTACAAAAAGAAGGGAGAAAAATCGTACACACTGCACCTTTAATGTGTTCAAACGTGCCCCTATTGCCGCACAACTAACTCCCGCAGCGGCAGGTTTCCTCTCCGACTCTCTAAGAACCAGGATGTCACCCTTGGCGGCGCCACATTACGAGGCATCAAGCTCTGAGGCCACACTCACTCGCAGCTCTCCCTCTCGTTCATCACCGGCTCCGCCATCTTTCACTCAGGAGGAATCAAGGTGATGGCGGCGTGTCCCTCTGCGTCTCTGGGTCCATCGCGCCACTCGTCGTCCCTCTGTCTGTCACCGACCTCGCCACACGTCTGACTCCACAGCCGACGTCGTTCGGCGGGAAACAAAGGTGCTGAAGTAAGGGGGTGCAGAGGCTGTAACCTCCTGCTGTAAGAGCACAGCTTTAACCCGCACAGCTCTTGGATCAGAATTTACAACACTGTACTGTAGTGTGTGTGTGTGTGCGTGCGTGTGTGTGTGTGTAAGTGTGCGTGTGTGAGCACCCAGGGGACCGTGAGGAGCATCGCCACTGTCTGAGCACAATACCACATTGTTCTGTGTAAAATATGTGTCCATAAATAAAAACCTTGAGCAGCTGTCACTCCATGTTCTATGGTGTGTTATGTGAAAGCTCTGTGTGTGTGCGTGTGTGTGTGTGTGTGTGTGTGTGTGTGTGTGTGGAGGGCGTGGGAGGTGGGGGGTCAGGGTTGTGGGTTTGCATAGTGACACCGAACAGGTGAAGAGCCGTTCCTCCCTTTGTCCCCGTCATCGTCTCCCACTGTCTCTCGCACAAACACACTTCGCCCTCCTCTCTTCCATGTTTCACCTCGTTCTGCTCACAATGGAGAGTGTCAGACTCCGAGCACCTGAATGGATCCGCGTTCACTCTGTCATTGTGTGCGTGCACCGAGCGGGAATAAATGTCAACGCCACACAATTTCAGATGCATAAATGAATTGTTGTCTATTCATTTCCAGTTCACAGGCGCAAACATCCTCTGTTATTATCCCATCATAATGTCAAATCCATGCACGTACTCATCACAGCTATCGACTTTGATTTGTACCTGCACTGTATCATACATGAAAACACGTGACATTCCCCATACATCATATACATTGTCATGCACGATATTATATACATTATATATACCTATTCTCTGTGCGATACTCTGATGACTCCATGTTTGGATTCCGACGTCTTTAGGCTGATGTAACAGGGCAGCTACTTTCTGTATGTGGTTTGTTTGTG
>JAFBJT010111895.1:11448-43719 GCA_016785325.1 Chascanopsetta lugubris | reverse complement strand
AAGGGGTCAGTTCAGTAAAAACCCGACGTGTCCACACTAACCTCTCAGCACGGATCCTCGGCTCCAAGCGCGTTTTTAATCCAGTTTCAGACGACCAGTAGAGTCGCTCTCTCTCTCTCTCTCACACTCTCTCTCTCTCTCTCTCTCTCTCTCTCTCTCTCTCTCCCCCCCCCCCCCCCCCCCCCCCCTCACACACACACACACTCTTCAAAGTCCACGTGAACAAGTGCAGTCATAAACATGGGGGAGTGTGGCTCGCTGCCTGTGGAGCGCGTTTCCACTTGATGATGAATCGGCGCGTCATTGACTTCATCAGAGCGCGAGGGGCTGCGAGTGTGTGTCATCATCGCATGAAGAAAATAAATAAATAAATGAACAGAAAAGAAAAAAGAAAAGAAAAAAATATATATATATATGTGGATCTCCCCGGGGGATATTCATTCATTCATTCATTCATGTTAAAACACACATACGATAGATTGTAAGTATTGTAGTTTCAGATCCAATGTCTGTCAATAACATACACGGTGTCACCAAAACTACTCAAAGACTCGTTTTGGTGGGACTGTAATTGACAAGCAGACGGTGAATCTACTGCTGCACAGAACACACTGCTGCACACGCACGTGCATGTAATTAGACCGTGACCCGATTCTGTCACTATTGTGCAGTTAAGGAGTAAAAAAGTTGCTAAATACAGAAAAGAAATAGAACCACACGGCAGTGTGTGTGTGTGTGTGTGTGTGTGTGTGTGTGTGTGTGTGTGTGTGTGTGTGTGTGTGTGTGTGTGTGTGTGTGTGTGTGTGTGTGTGTGTGTTCGGTGTTTGACTGATCGAAGAGTGAAAATGCACCAGGAGAGACAAACAATACCCTGTCGCTCGCGAAGGGGGGCGCACGTGAGCACACGGGTGCATGTTGCCGCTGTTCTCATGACGCAGAGAAGAAGAAACCATGCGCGAGACGCGAGATTTAAAACCAAAAAATGGCGCCGGCTTTTTCGAAACCAAACGGAGAGAGGGATAAGGAGTCGCGGATGTTTGTGAGTGAAGGTAAGACCACGAAACGTCACTGCACGTCGCTGTAGTTTGTATATTTCATAGAAATAGACTTCCTGCTACTCACCCACTCACCTGAGCAACTCAAGTCCGCCTTCCTATATGTCCTTGTGCAAATACTTGGCTCATACACACACACACACACACACACACACACACACACACACACACATACACACACACCTGATGGCTTTTATGGTGGTGTATAGGAATTGTGTGCTTGAACAAATTACTTATAGAAGCATTTCATGGAGAAAAGTATCAGTTGAACCAAATTTCGATTGTTGAAGTATGACTCATTACTGTGAGAAGTTTCTGAAAAGCGTCTCCGGCGCTCTTTCATGTACAATAAACCCCTTTGATTTGGATGTTTGCCACCTGTCTGTTTTGAAACCCCAAGCTCATGTGTGCTTTCTGAGGTGTAAACAGTTCCGCTGAGGAGTAAAGTCAATTCACTTTCACCCAAAGATAAAACACCTTTATTAATATGTTAAAGTGGCAGCGTTGCCGTGACAGTCGTGTGAGTGTTTCACTAAAACAGAGGAGAGGTAGGTTTGGATAGAGGGAGGGTTTGCTTGACCTTATTACTTTACGACGCGTGTTATCAAGCTTTATTGCGTTATTTTTTCAAAGAAACTACCTGACACCTGTGGCCACAGGATATGATACGGCTCGAAGTAAACACACGTTGTATCATTGAATATACTCATTTAGTTCCTAACAAACCAACAACCCATATACTTTCCTGCTCCATACAAGAAACTTGAACCAGATACCACTGCAAATCAGCAGGTGAACTCCCAGCGCACCAGCTGTGTCCATGACTTGGGTCCCAGATTCTCGGTTCAACTTGGATGGCTCTTGCCCTTTGGCGGATCCGCTTTGTGGGAGAAGCGTATTTCAGCTTGTGTGTCTCGAATCTTTTTCTTTTCTTCTTCCTCTTTGTCACTGTCCAGAGTTTATGTCCATAGGAGAGGGTCTCAAATTGAAAAAATCCAAAGCTTTGCCTTCTGGCTCAATGGTCAAGCACAACGCACATATGGGTACAAAGGCCACATGGACTGTGCCTCTCCTGTTCTCTTCCCAAACAAGGCCCTGAGATACTTAAAGGTACAGTGTGTGAGATTTGGTCACATCCACTGGCGAAGTTGCATATTGTGGCCGTCACCTCACCCTTCCCATTCGAGCATGCAGGAGAACCTAAGGTCGCCCTCATTTGTCAGTAAAGCTCAAAATATTTATTATCATAATATCATATCGTAATATTACGTTTTTTTAGGTTGAGTACATCAACTCTGGGTTTTTATAAAATCATGGCAGTCCCCATAGAGTGGACCCACTCCTGGTGTAAATATACATAAAAAGGGCTAATTGTAGGGATATGTAAAAAGCAAGTCATGCACTGGGGTGATTACAACATTTGTGAAAATGTCGAAATAAATAATACGTACACACTGCACCTTTAAACTCCTTTGCTTTAAGGACATGGGCCAGCACTTGGTGCAAACGTGTTTCAAAATGAAACAACTTTGTGCTAATGAATCACTCTCACTTTGTGGTGACAGAATTAAGAGGTGAGGCTGATGCACTCATTCTAGCTGGATGTGTGAACCAGAGTGCACTTTGCTGCCGCTCAATAAATAAAGACTTTGGGAAATAAATACTTTGGCGTGCTGGTGGTGTTGCTGCAACAAATGTCAGTGTCAATAGAGTTTTCTGTCCTGGGAGTCTGACTGAATATCATGCCAATATGGCTGCTCGCCATGGCACAAATCAGGGTTATGTTCTGGAAGTGTGAGTCGTAAAATTGATCATGTATAACTTTATAGTTATATGTCATATAAATGATTCATGGCTTCTTAATGTCAGTGCACATAGATTGTTTTCTTCAAAGGCAACACGTTAAACTTCATTAAGACAAAAGGCAAACATGGTTGTTGTTACCATGTTAAATAAAGAAATCAGAGAAGACTGTCTGTGTCATTGTACAGAGCAATGAGGAAGCTGCAGCACTTTGTCATCATTTGGTTGATTAGTTTGAGATAGAATTAATCCATTATCTGGAGACAGCAAATTAACTGCTTTGCTGAGCTTTGTCAACTCCAATTCATTTCAATCACAATGGCAAGAGAGAAAACTAAACCTCACAAGAAAAAGTGACAATAAAAAACAAAGTACTGTAGTACAGGGATAGAATCAACAACAGTGCTCAAGGTTTTGTTGAGATTCGCGAGATAATAATGCTGTCTGAAGAGATGATAAGACATTTTAATTTTGAACCAAACAGGACAAACATTGTTTACCTGTTTGAAATCTTGTCTCTATTCATTGCTCGCGTTTTATTGCTCAGATTTGCAAATATACGTTTTGTGTCTTTAGTTTGCTTTTTAAAAGTTTAATCGTTGAAAATGAAAAGCATCAGACGTACAGAGACCCGCTCCTTGATGTAAATATACATTAAAGAGCCAAGTTTAGTGTTATGTAAAAAGCAAGTCATGCATTGTGGTGATTATACCTTTGTAAAAAATATAGTGTATATACAATTAATTGTTATTGTAATTTAATTTCAATAGATATAAATGACAAATGATTGACCGAAATCTTACACACTGCACCTTTAAGGCATTTTATATGACCAAAATATTTCATGTCTGTAAGACCTCTTAATTTAAATGTATTCACTGGTTCTTTAAATGACGTCTAACTCATTTTTGTGAAATAATGTAATTTTACTAAATGATACAAAAATATACAGATTTATGTCTGCAGGAATGCCCTCAAGAATGTGTTTTTTAATGCTCTATTTCTATGATTCTCTCATGGAATCATATGTCGAATGATGGAAATAAATGCTTTATTTACAAAGATTAGTTAGGAAATATGTATTTTAGACCGAATTATTCTCTGACCTTGTACTTGACCTTTCGCCCATCACCTGCTGGAATAAATCATCTGGAGATGTACTCCCACTAAGTGTGGGTCAAATCCATCCATGAGAGAGTCAGGTGCAAACACAATACGCCGGCATGCCAGCAGGCAGGGTAATTACCTCCCTGCCAAATTCCGGCACACATTTAGATCAATCTTTTCTGGTTGTGAAAAAATAATGAAATCATTTTACTTTGACAGTTAGATGCATTTCCTCCTACACAGGTGTTCCTGGATATTTCGGGCAGATCAGACCTCCTCAAAGCCGTGCAGGCAGCAATCCAGGCTGCGCCTCATTAAAAATTCCCATCCTCACTCTCCTGTTTGCACCTGCCACAGTGAGACAAGTCCCACCTCCCAGAGTGTTATGACCCGGGAGTACCCTCCAAGATCACCCTCTAAACTTCTGACCGTGAGGAGGTCAGAAACAGCAAAACAGCACATTGGGGCTGAGCTGGAACACATCGGCAGCTCAACAGGAGCAGCTGCAGACTTTGGAGGTAGCTCAGAGTCATGACTCCACGTGTGTGTGTGTGTGTGTGTGTGCGTGTGTGGAAACACATCAACACAATCACTTTTACACAAACTGCATCCTCAGCCCTCATCCACAGGAAAAACTGTGGTTGAGGAGGTGATGAAAAATAAAAGATCAGCAGGAGAGTAGGAAGGAAGGGCAGGAGGGGACAGGAAGAAAAGAAGGAGGAGATGAAAATGGGAAGGAATGTTGAGAGGAAGGGAGTAGGAATTTTTGTTTGCTTAATGTTGTGGTGTGTACAGTGCATGTGTGTATATGCAATGGGTGCGCAGGCATGGCATGCAAAACATCATTTATGGTGTTGTGGTTACGGTTAGGGATACGAATTTGGAATGGATAAGGTTTGTGTGCGTGTGTGTGTGTGTGTGTGTGTGTGTGTTGCGAAGGAAATGGTAATCTAAAATACAGACTAGTAGGAGGTATCTGTGTGAACACCTGAATCCATTTGGGAAAATCCCAGCTTCCTGAAATACCATAAAACTGAGTCAAGCTTATCTGTGGCCAAAACGGGGCAGCTTTATTGTGTTGATACTAAGAAAAACAGGGCAGCCATTGTTAAACACTTAGAACATTCACATCATCTCACAACACCTTACACGCTGCAGCTTAAGTCAATTGGAATGCACAGACTGTAAATACTCATCACGTTATCAACACATTCATCCATTTAGATCGTGCTTCATCCTATTCATCAAGGGCATGGCCATTAGCTCTGTCTGTGTTTATGTAGCGCTGTATCAAGTATTGACGACCTCTCAAAATGCTCTACAGTACAGGTTACATTCACCCAGAGCATCCATTTGCAGCACTTTCTTTGGGACAATGTGGGGTTCAGTGTCTTGCCCAAGGACATCACAAAATGTTGAGAGTGGGGAGAGACGGGGATCGAACTCCCGACTCTCTGTTCAACGGGCTCTGGCCCCCTCAGCCACAGCCTCCAACACTAATGAATGTATATTGTATGGTATCTGCTGCCACAGTCATATAATTATCCAGTTGTAACAGGGGTTGACTATTTCCGTTCCACAGTTGCATGTGTGTGTGAGAGTAATGAGGTTAAATGTTTCATGTGGCTCTGCATCTGATTGCTGTGTCCAAACAGACCCAGTGGAAATGAGAATGTGTGTCTTCCAAGTTCTGTTGTAAATGAGCGCATCAAGAGGTCTTCCTAATGTGATTTAGGTCGACATCAAGGACCGTAACGCCCTGTAATTACGATCTGAAGGGGCAGGAAAAGACCAGTTACACAGAGCAGTGATGTGACAGTAAACCAGATGCTTCAATGACAATCATGTTTATTCTTCAATTCTCTATCGTATGTCTTTTTGAACGATGTAAACGTTGGACACATTGGTCGTTCTATTAACCAAAATGGTTGTGATCTATAAAAAACACGTTAATGACATGTAAGTCATTTCTATTTCATATAGAATTTAATAGATCTAATGGACCTTCAGATCAAAAATGTTTTTCAGAGATATAAAATATTTAATTTGTTAATTGATCATTTAGTTATATTGGACAAAAGGAGTCATTCTTCCAATTCCTTTCAGCATGAATTATTTTTTCTAATTCAAATTGACTGCTTTTTGATTTGAAATAATATCTAAATAATCAATAAATCCATATTAGTGCTAATATCAAGCACCTTCTGTCAAACAATATTGAATGTCTTTGATATATTTTTTTTCCATGGCAACAATCATAAACCCATGTCTGTGTTGTGCAGATAAAGAGTGACACCTGCTGGTCAGATATTTAAGTGCTGTTTTAGTGCCCATAAAAAGCAGTGGCTCTTTTCTGTGGGACATTTACAAGCTAATAAAAGGGATGAAAGCTCCTTTCAGCATCTGGAATGTGTGTATAACTTTCTGTAAAGCCTCTGTTAACTGAAGGTCGGTCCGATAATCTCCACCATCCACTCATCACTCACCAGTAGATCAGTGTCTAAGAGAAATAAGAAGAGGAGGAAGTCTGTGGCTAATCTCCCTTCACACGAGGGATTTACGTCGCTGTTAATACCCAGATTTGACTTTGCAGCCTTTTGTTCCGCCTCTGTAAACAAACACAGTCATGAACCGTATAGGAACAGTGAAGGAGACGGGAGGATGCCTGTCATTGTGTCCTTTTCGTTTTGGAAAGATGGACCGAGGGAGAAGTGTGGCTGACCTTTATCTCTTCATTCCTTCACTTATTCTGTTCATTTCCATCCGGTCCTCATCCATCACTCTCTCTCTTCTTCTTCTTCTGCTGTTATTCTACGTGTGTGACATTTGTACGCATTAAGGGTCATGCTATGGATCCAGGAAACGGTCTGACGACTCTTTCAGTCAACGATTTGGATGAAAACATCTGAATTAGATTAGATTAGATTAGATATGCCTCTCTTCTTCCCACAGGGGGGTATATTTTCAGCAGCAGCACTGAAGAAAGAAAAGAACAAACGTACACAGGTAAAAGCACAATTGTACACAGATTAGACTCGACGTGTTAAAATGGACACGGTACAAAGGAGGGGGAGTTAAACACTGAAAGAGGAAATGTCTTATATTTGATATAATACTCACCTAATGACTTATCATTTATATGACCGTAATTTGAACTTGGTATGTTTCTATTATACCATTCATTCATTCCTCTCTATGCATGCCAATTCTCTGTATTAGTCCTGTAATGGATGCAGCGAGCCGGAGCCAATCAAACGTGACATTGGATGAGAGGCAGAGTCCAACGGGAGCTGGAGCCAATCACATGTGACATTGTGTCCAACCCAGACAGGTCACCACTGTATCAGGGCAGATACATAAGAGACACGCAACCAAATCACACCTATATGATGGTTCCCACTATATTCACATTAACCACAGCCTTCAATTCAGATTCAATACACATTCAAGGGTTCACATGCATGTGATTTGAAAAATTAACAAATGAACTGCTCTGTTAAAAAAAAAAAAAATTCAGATGGGAGTCACATCAGTGTAGAAAAAATCTTGATCGACACCAATGACGCAAGAAAACGCTGTGGCAACGCCCTGCCACATATCTGTACCATCACTGTCACATGAGTGGTGCTGGGAAAAAAAAGAATAGACAATAAAGCACTAAAAAAAAGGGAACTATCTTCACAATTCTTGTAAAAAAAAATGTATCTACATTATATATCACCACTGTGGTATTATACTGAGGTTTCCTGTCAGCAAGAGCCAAAGGGGAGGAAAGGGGGTCCGTCCCTCTCATGTGTCCTTGAACAAGCGACCTAATCCTCAAAAGCAGCAGTGATTTGGATTTGGCCGTGAGGCAGCGCGAACGTAACAAAGAATACGTTTCGTCCACGGCATATTCATCTACAGCACCGAGAACCTAAAATGAGCTGCGGTTTGAATAAATACTGAAGGTTTATTTGATCATATCTTAGAAAGACAGAAAAAAAATCCAAATATGTGGTTATTTAAAAAACAAAACAAAAAAAACAACAACTCTTAACACCCTCTCTGACACACTGCACCAACCAGACGGCGTGAAGGAGCTTGTCAGTCCACCTGGCGATGGACTTGATTTCAGCGTCTTGTTTGCACGTCAGCATTTTTTCCGGCCGTGCCGCATCTAGATAAGAGCTTTTGTCAGACGGCGAATCACGCTCCTCTTCGGCAGACGTCTTCCTGCCGTCGCTGAGGCGAGTTGACTGGCATTTCCCAGAATGACAGAGGCCCTCTTCATACGCCCTCTACATCATCTTCACTTTCCTTTTTATAAACCTCTCATCAGCCTGCCCCCCCTCCCCCCACTCTCTCTCTCTCTCTCTCTCTCTCTCTCTCTCTCTCTCTCTCTCTCTCTCTCTCTCTCTCTCTCTCTCAAATCCCTCTCCTCTCTTCCACTTAATTTTCTCCAATTTACTCTGGTCCCCTCTCCCCCCCTCGTCTGCCCCCCCCCACCCTCCATCCCTTCATCTCTTGGGCATTTTTCAGTCACACAGTCAGGCATGTGAGGTGAAGGACTTATGTAATCTGCTCTCTCCATACACTCTCTCTTTGTCTGTCTCTGTCTCTCTCTCTCTCTGTCTCTCTCTCTCTGTCTCTGTCTCTCTCTCTCTGTGTATCACCATGTTAATTTGACAATGGAGCAGAAGCTACAGAAGTCAAATGCACGTCTTGTGTTTATTCGGAGAATCCCATTGTAAATGCATGTCTAGCTTCTGTGCACATACTATTGTTCATTAAAGGCGCAGTGTGTGCAATTCAGGTGAATTTATTTCCATTTGCATGAGACAGAAACTGCAGAAAAACAATCAAACTATATATCTGACCCCTTTAGTGTATATGCATTGGAACAGATCATCTTCCATGTTGAACTAACATTAGCCCAGCATGGACCACCTGAACACCTTTTGAGTTTTTTTTATAACAATTGAGCGCAACGATAGGTTCTCCTGCTTGGCGGGGGGGGGGGGGGGGGGGGGGGGGGAAGTGAGGGNNNNGGGGGGGGGGGGGGGGGGGGGGTAAAGTGAAGGATGTTCAGCTGCAACATGCATTTTTTATCACAAAATGTTACTAAATCTTACATAATGTACCTTTAACTGGGTCCCATAAGGTAAACGAGGGGCCTAATTGTTTCCTTGTATATGATGTTTAAATAGGGACATTTAAAAAAAAAAAAAAGAAACCTTATAGACCCATACAGCCTCATATAGCTGAGATATCATGGTGAATGTTGATGATTTTGAAAATTAGTTTTATTTTATTTTTTTTACAGGGAAAAAAGCTCCAAACAATCCAGGAGCCTTATCCTCCCTGACTAAGCAGAAATAGCGAGGTGTAAGCGTACGGGATAATTTCATCTCGGCAAATAGCCAGTGACGAGCACAGACCTGTGCAATATTCAGTCCAATCCTTCAGATAGCGAGCAGTGAGGCTCATCCATTTCGTTTATCCATACTGAAATTTGATTCCTATTCCTCCAGCTACGCCACAGAAAAGCTCAGTCTGCAGGAAAACAGGCTAAATGCACGGGGGGATATTTAAGCACATAATGTCTCACACTGCCTACGGAGTGAATGAGATATTTTATTTAGAGTTTATTTCTCATTCGAGCTAATTAAAAGAAGAATTGTGATTTGGATGTTTAAGTTACATTTTAAATTTGATCAAAAAAGATAATCCAAATGTTAATTACTCAAAAGACCGATCAAAATTCCCTATTAAATAAATTACAGAATAGACAAAATTCTATTTTACTACAGATATAAAAATGATGACAGATAATTATTATGTTCTGTCTGTGTTTATATGCAGTGATGAAATTGAGATAATAGCTGAGACACAACTGCAAACAGCTACTGAACATCTACAGACACTGTGTGTTGTGGAGGAGTGTGTGTGTGCGTGCGTGCACATGTGTGCGTGCGTGTGTGTGTGTGTGTGTGCGTGCGTTCGTGCATATGTGTGTGTGTTTGTGTGTCCATGTGTGTGTAGGTGCATGGTTGGTGGATTGACTTGAACCCAGGGGCAGTCCTTGAATAGACAGTCACTCATCTATTTCTAATGAAGAATAATGCACTGCACACAGACAAAAGCCCTGCCCTCTCTCACACACACACACACACACACACACACACACATACACACACACACACACACACACACACACACACTGAAAATCATCAACATATTGCCACATACACAGCCGTGCATTGTACACACATGCACCTCCAACACATTCTAACTGATTTACACAGCAAGACCCTGCAGGCCCCATTAACAGTTTCTAGGCATAAATAACGCACACACACACACACACACACACACACACACACTCACACACACACAGCCTCATTGCTCCCTCAGAGGCATTATTCATAGTTTGACATTTTTGAAATTCCAGATGTTCCCGATCTTTCAAAGTATGTCATTGAATATGAACATATATTTCACATGATTCTAACATCATCCCCTTAATAACAAAGACCAGTTTCTTTGACTTACGGTAAAGAATAGAGTTGAAGACATGTCGACAGGGGGCTGTAAATACTCTTAATGTCTTGCAGACATTTTACATCTACGTATCTTGGTGCTGCGTTAGTCCCGAGGACGGTTTCTGAATCCAAATCCCAACCTGAAGAAACTTAACTGAACAAAAGCAAAACCACGGTGTTCAAAATCAATCCGTTTTATGCTAAAAGGTTATTTTCGGTGGTTGCAAGTGAAAATCCTAACCTTTCCTAGACAGCAACGTAATGAACAAATTTCAATTCATGCCTATGATTTTTAGAATATCAACCATGCAGTAGTATTGTGAAAAAGAGGACGTGGGTTCCTTTTGCATTGTTTATAATAGTCTTCATTTGTTGTGACCAACTCCTCTGAAATGATACGATGTATAACTAATGGCTGGATGTATATTTGATATCCATCACAACCACCCCCCTGATGAATCGTCCCATTATTCTTCGTGCTGTTGTGCATGTTCACATCAAAGCCCTTTCCTGATTTGCTGATGTTAATGCCGCTCGCTCGCTGCCAACTCTCATCCGCTGTCACGCAATTGCTGGCAGGCTGAAATGTGTTTTCAAGCAGAGCGTCTGCGGTTGTGAGCTCAGCGACTCTCTGCGGCTAAAAGCCATATATGATGATCCTTTGGAGGGGCGAGGCTCCATGACACTTATACGGGGAGATGACTCTGGGAGACAGTGGAGTTTTGGACGAGCGTTGAATTTGTCTATCAAGAGACACTTTGAGACTGACGCATGTGTTTTGAAGTTAATTGCCTCGACATTTAGGTGAATATAAAGTCACGAAAATGTCAGTTTGTCATTGTTTTGTAATATTTTTGGAAGAGACAAAAATGACTGAAATCTTAAACACTGCACCTTTAAGTCGTGCTTTTATTTCGGTTATTCCTTTATCAGTATGCGAAGCACTTTTGGCACCTTTGGTGCTGTAAAGAGCAATTCAAACAGATAATGTTTGATTGGTTCATTCAAGTAGTACTACTACAAGTAGAAACAATTTTGTTTTCCTCAAATAGCAAAGTCGATGAGATACATCTCGAACCTCAGCGCTCTGTGGGAGGACGCATTCAAAAGAAGGATATTAGCTTGGGCAGACGTCTCCTTCCCACAGCGTCTCTGCTGTTTTCGTTTAGTGTTGAAGGCAATGAGGATGGTCAGGCATGGTGTAGCTTAATACAGGGTTATTAGTCAAATATTAAAGAGTCTGACTAGTGAAACAAGCTTATGTCATTTTAAATAAAGCACAGTGGGGGGAAAATTCCCAAACAGAGATGTGCAGTAATTCCAAATGCTCGGAAAATGAAGAAATAGGGGGAATAGAAATATTCTGCTTTGCGTATTTCTCTGCAAACTGGGTGTTCCATTGATTCATCGTGAAACTGTCTAATGTTCCTTTATTTTCACTGGCTTCTTCCAGTCTTTCCTCCTCTGTTTCCTTTTGTTTCCCATTTTTCTCATGACCTCCAACGTCTTTGCAAAAACATACATTATAGCACATCTATGTGCCTGTCACACCCAACTCTGATGTTGATGAAAGTTACTGATCAAAACCATGACCTCAATTTAACCTTAACCTGAACTTGCGTTAACGGTGCCGTGTGTGCGATTTTCGTCTTATTTGTCACTTCTAAAAAAGATTACAAAACAATTAGACATTTTCACAAATGTATAATCAACTAAATGTTTTATTGTTTTCCATTACCCTTAAATGAGCCCATTAATGTATATTTACATTAGTGGGGATACTTTTTCTGGGGGGGCCACCATGTTTTTACAGTAGCCCAGAGTGGACATACTAAACATCTTCTGAGTTTCAATGACAGTTGGAGTCGACCACAGGTTCTCCTGCAGGCTCAGAAAGGTGATGTTTAGGTGATGAATACAACATGCAACTTCACCTCTAGGTGTCACCAAATCTTACACACTGCACCTTTAAAAGGGACTTATTTTTTTGTACCCAGGAGGAAGACAATTGTCCATAATGACAACATGAGAAATACCTGGACGACACACATGACATGACACATGACACACGCACTCACACACACACACACACACACACACACACACACACACACACACACACACACACACACACACACACACACACACACACACACACACACACACACTTCAAATACATATATTTGCACAGTTTCCATGACCTTCAGTACCCATGCAGCATGTTTTCCCCGCTCATCCAGATTTGTAAAGCTCGAGCATCCTGGGGGTTAAAAGACACTATCACTCAGACACTACACCACAACACACACACGCACGGGCGTGCGCGCACACGCACACACAGAGGGGGTGGGGAGGGCAGATGTTATCTGTGCAATTCCAAGCCCTGTCCATCATGTGGCAGTGTGCAGCTTCTCAGGAGCTGCTGTCACAATGGAGCAGAGCCAGTCAAACTCAGCCTAATCCCTCCCTCTCTCTCTCTCTCTCTCTCTCTCTCTCTCTCTCTCTCTCTCTCTCTCTCTCTCTCTCTCTCTCTCTCTCTCTCTCTCTCTCACACACACACACAGATATGTCTGGTCTTTATCTCTGTGTGCAGCTTGAAGCTTACAGCCCCCCCCCGCCTCCCCCCTCCCCAGCGTTCCTCTGCTCCTCTCTCTTTGATGCTCACTGGAAACACAGGACCTGCTAATGGAGACAAGAAAAAGGCTTCTCACTACACTGCCTTTCTTGTCATTCATGCCAATTCATTACAGTGAAAAGGAGGGGGGGGGGCGATAAAAATGAAGGGGGGGGGGGGAGAGAAAATAGAAAATTGTCCGTGTCTGTTTTTCGTTGCTTTTCAGAATTAATAGTATTTTTGTTTTGGCCGAGTGCCGTAACAAATGTAAATGTGACAGATAATTGTAACAAATGTTACTGATGTTTGAAGACTTGCCAAGGAGAGGAGAGAGGGATGTATATGTTGACCATCACTGTGGGAGATAGCCTCTGTGTTTCAAAAACTCACTCTCCTTCTGTTCTTCTCTCCTCTGACACTTTACCAAAAGTTTTTTTTTTTTATATATATGAAAATGTGCTTTTATTACGGAGTTCATCTGAGATACGAAAACCAAAAACTTCATAAGACCAACGGTCTGTGCTGAGATGAGATGACGTGAGATCGGTGGAATGAGCGGATGTGCACAAAGCAGTGAACTGTTGTTCATTTGGTTCCATCACCCATCCATTCATCTGCCCATCCATCTGTCCAACCGTCCATCCATCCATCCATCCTTCTACCCATCCATCCATCCAACGAGCCATCCATCCAGTCCGTGCAGTAAGATAATTGGCGGTCTAATGTGCACGTGGACAGTGAAACAAAAAGGCCTCAAGCACAATAGAAGCATTTCAGCGTCAACACCAGACTGAAGCGGACAGATAGCAGTCTGGGGGATTGGAAGTCGAAGTTGCCATTCTCCTCATGAGAGTGCGGAGCCTCAGTGTTTCACCCTATCGCAACGCCAGAGACAGGACAGCGACTGCCAACACAAAACCCTGTCAGCATCCGGTCTGAGGCACATCAGCAGCTGTTTACTGCATTTTTAAGGGATGTAAATGTTTATGCGACACAAAATCCTTGACGGTGACAAACTGAAATGTAATGCTGTACGATTTTAGACAGGAAAATGAGAAAATGAGGCTAAAGCTTGTGTCTCTCAAAGGTGCAGTGAGTATGATTTGGTGACACCCAGAGGTCAAGTTGCACGTTGTATCCATCACCTCACCCTCACCCTTAAAAGCAAGCAGGAGAACCTATGGTAGACTTCGGTTGCCGTTAAAACTCAAAGGATGTTTAGTGCATCCACTCTGTCTGTCCCGGTGAGAGACATGTAGTGTGTGACCCAGCCAGTTCTGAAGTGTGAAGACATGACTGCGAGATTCCCGGTTGACACTGTGTGAAATGAACAGTGAGCGGTTGACTTTGAAAGTCATGTAGTGCAAACATGTCTTCAGGGAATGAGACGATTAGGTAAACGAACCTTTGCTGACAGCGGACCAGTGATGTGAGTCGATGCGTTCTGATACAACATAATGGTGTGTGCCTTTGGCTTCATTATTTGAAAACAACTTGAACATTATATCGTTTTGTATTGTAAGACAGCGTTATGAAAAAAAATTGTGTGACATGGCCAGCAGTATTTCAACATGATGAGTACAACACTGGTATGTGAGATGTCATGCTGTAATTCAGAAAGATCAAACCAAACACGTATACACACAAAACAGAAAGAAGAAAAAAATCCCACTGACCCCAATCCCCCACACCCACCCATCAGCCATATCAATTCTCTCTCTCTCTCTCTCTCACACACACACAATGTCTCTCTTCCTGTTACACCCCCAGAGTCAGTGATCCTTACTGTGCAGCCAAATTCATCTTTGTTCTGGAGATTGACAGTTTGATTTATCGTGTGTTGCTGTGCGGATGTTTGAGCCCTGATCTCAACCATGCAAAAAAGGAAGCTCTCAATTCTCACCTTTTGTGGCTTTATTTCACCACAACAATGGTGCCGTCGTCCGGATGCGGCACCACTGTGATATTCGACACAACGCTCCAGATATTTCATGTTTTTACAGCAGCCCAGAGTGGACGTACTAAACATGCTTTGAGTTTGAATGACAACTGAAGTCGACCATAGGTTTCTCCTGCAGGCTCAGTGGGGTGAGGGTGAGGTGATGGATACAACATGCAACTTCACCACTAGAAGTCACCAAATCTTACACACTGCTCCTTTAAAAGAGACTGGAATATGGAGCTTGAAGTGAATGGATGGATGGGAAAAACAAAACGGGCAAACTGAGAACACAAGGAGGACTTTTCCAAGGGATTGTTCAGATTTTGAGGACTTTCCTCTGGTGATGCGTTCTAACGTCCAGGTGACGACCCACTGCTTCATCTGGAGCCAACATGGGAGATTCATACACTCATGATGTAAGTGTCCAGGTCACTGTGCTGCTGTTTTAAAAGAGAGGACAATGAAATGTGCTCTCTGCAGGCACACGTCCTTTACACTGAACATGACCAGAAGTGACAGCTCTCCTGCAGGTCAGGGCGCAGAGGGGTAAAATTATATCCTGACCTTTTAACTTCCAAAATAATTTGTTGGTCAGTGTGGCCCGAGGTCACGGACCACATGAGCCCCCACTGCAGGAAGGGAAGGGGGAGGTGACGGGTAATTTTTGAGACTGTTCTTTCGTGATGTCAGAGGTGATGCGAGTTCAAATCAGGGCTGTCACTTTTTCCCAAAGTCAAGTTTGAATTGAAAGTGTGCAGAAAATAATGCAGTCATTCGATTACGCTGCCTGTGCGTGTGTGTGTGTGTGTGTGTGTGTGTGTGTGTGTGTGTGTGGCTCTTTTACCATCTCAGAGGTGAGTTTACGGACGTTGAAGCGTAAAACAGCTGCTTGGCACAAACTGCCTTCTCTTTGTCTTCAGTGTAAATCCCCACTCACACTGCCTCTCGGATGCACTGGTGTCACGACTGTCCACTCAGGATGGATTTGCTGACTGTGAGTGTTCTGCATTTTAACAGCAAATCAATGTCATTGATGGGTCCAGAAGACATTAAAACATCCTCTATTGGATCAAGCTGTAATTTGCTCCGGTGGTGTGATGGGCTTCCTGTCAGATTATGGGCCTTTTCTCAGAAACTCACTGCTCTCTTGCCGCTTAGTAAATTCTACCCATGTTAAAGTGTCACTGTAATGTGACAATTCATTGTATTCACCTCACTTGCCTATAGATTTGGAATTATGTGCAACTGCTGTATAATGTGCAACATGATTTTTTTTATACAAGATATACAATATTGTTAGAATTAGAAACTAAACTAGAACTAAAAAATGGTCATTGTGAGTCTACTGAACATTAACACCAGAATATTAAATATTACTCTTCATCACACTTGATGAAATGACAGATCTTCAACAAGATTAAAAGAAAATGTTTCCTTTTTAAACATTATGGGAAACTAACAACAAAATAGATGGAACATTTTCATTATAATATACATTCCTCTTGTCGTTGGAGGACTGATTCACTTTATGGCGCAAAGCCTGTTTCTTTTGTTCATATAATGAAATATCTTAGATCCAAAAAAAAAAGTGCAAGCCTCTGCTAATTTAACAAATTCAATTCTGTGCTGAAATGTTAATGCTTACTTGTATCAGATCTGGATGTCAGCACTACATTTGGTCACAATAAAAGAATATACATGTAAACGTGTACATACTGTTTTGAATGAGACTCAGATGAATAGGCCTCTAGACAAACAGGATACTCACTCTTGGTGTTTTTTTTTTAGCTTATCATAAATTATAGTGCCATTTAACTTAAAGAGCCTTTGTGATAACCTGACATTAAATGATTGGTCTACAACCCACATGCTCAATATTCCCACAACTCATTTTGCATGAATAAACAATGCCGATCTTTTCTTATAACGTTATAATAATGCTGTCATTGGTGACCTAGATTTATGGTGGTAAACCATTAATCATACAGCCTGAGAGGAGAGCGGCAACCTGCCGTAAACCAAAAGAGGGCCATTCAGCTGGAGGACCAGGGGGAGCCCCTGTCTCTCCCTCTGGGACAATAACACACGTTACTAACTGCTGGGCTCATACAAGGTTACCTCACTAAAGTAGCATAGGGATTTGTGGGTGGGTGTGTGTGTGTGTGTGTGTGTGTGTGTTCACCCTGTGTGGGTTGTGGTAGCCTGCTGGCCCCCCAATACACAAAGGATGTCTTGAAAGTGATAGATTAATGGCTGGTTTCTCCTCGACCCTGAATCCACCAGAGTATCTGACTTCCCCCACCTAAGAATGGGTACAAAGTTTGAATATGAATCAAACATGAGCTGAGAATGGCAGACAAAAACATCAATTGCATTTACTGTATTTAAACACACATTTACGTGTGTCCTCACAGTGCCAGAGGTATATTCAGTCTTATGGTAACTTCCATGATTTTCCAAAAATGTGGCCCTTTTTTCAGTCCAGAACTCCATTTGGGGTGTGTTGGGAAAATGTATCAGTTTTTTTGTGTGTGGATTTAAGGTAAACTGTGTGTGCATATACTGAATGTGCAAAATATTTCCCAATTCAATTGGCAGCTACTTCATTCAGTTCAACTGTTTGAAGTTACCAATTGTATAATTGTAAATGTGCTTGAATGTAAACTGGAACCAATTTAACATGACCTCAAATTATGTTATTTGTAAATAAACGAAAGTTATTTAAATCATCATTATATTCATTGTATTAACAATATCAATAGGTACACTGATCTATTTCTGCTCTATATGCTGATCATATATCCACTGTCCCTATGCTCTGCCCCCATGCAATTCTATGTTCTTTTTCCATGTATATTCACTGTGGGATAATTGAGACATGGCTGTAGTTGTAGCCCTAACCTACAATAATCCCGTACCTGAGCCAGCAGACGGGTTGTCACCTAAATTACCGCCATCAAAACCATAAAACAAGAAGAGAAAGCAGCTCTCTGTCAACATCATTAAGAATTAGTTTCATGACAGTCCTCCCTGATGGAAGGATACTTCGTGGCACCTCTGGGGGGAGAATGATATCGAGTTAATGTAAAGCTAACATCATCACGCCTGCCAGCCAGAACTGCTTAACAGCGGGGAGCCATGTTCTCCATAACCACTCTCCCACTGTTCCTCGTTACAGATTAATGAACCTCGGTGTCAAGCACCACTCGATTTCACTCTGCTCTGGGTAAATACATATTCATCAGTCATAGATAAACAAACACGGGAGCTTGTCCTACAGAAGTGCCAGCCCCGGGGTGTATAGCGTTGAAGTGATTTTAATTGCTTTTTACTGCCACGGCAACTTGACATTTTCCCCAATCACATACATACATTTAGCTTCAGTTATATATTTTTGAAACCCTGCTGGAGTTTGTGAATGATGGGTATGAATGTTGAATGCTTTGTGTATTTTCAACACGTTGGAATTTCTTTATGTTTTGTTATTAATTTTTTTTTTTTTTTTTACCGCTTTTTGAGTTCTGGTTGTCCGTGAGTTTGGCCTTTTGTTGACCCTGTGATGGAGATCCTCCACTGCGTCCTTTTGTAGACGCAGAGCATCTCATTCATCTCTGCCCCCCTCCCCTACACCCTGTGCCCCTACCACCAGAGGTCCAGGTGCTGCTGCAGGTCCACTCCATGAATTCTCATAAGTTCCTGAAATACACACACAGCAAACATATTCTAATATTAAACAGTGATAACTGAAAACAATTAGACACTAGCAGTGGCAACTGAACTTATTATATACGATGACTGTAGCAAACTAGCGTTAGCCACCGTTACCTTGCCCTCATAGGTCGTCTAGTTTGCATCCTCTCGTCCTGCTGCGTAATGCTGCTCCATGACCCACCTCCTGTGCTTTACCAGTGTTTGGTCTCTCCACCTGCTGTTTTTTCGGACTCTTTTCTTTTACCTTGAGCCTGACAAAAAGCCGCAGACTGAGGAACAGATGTCCTCGATTGTTGTGTTGTTTTTCCGCGTTGGCGCTGGAGTTTTTCCGGACGCTATGCTGCTATGACGATCCCACCCATGTTGCGGTGGTACTCAGTTGTAATGGAAACGGAGCTGATTGGAGTCGTGCCGAGTAGGTACAGCGGAAAAGGAGCTTTTGAAGGGGCTGGCTGAAGCTGTTTATTGGTGATAATACACGGGCATACTGCCCGCATTGTTAGGAGGATTTCTAAGCTAAACGTAGTGATGTACAAAAGCTCATGGTAACTTATAAGCACACTCCAAAGGCAAAGCCTTATGACAATACCACCCAAAACAAGCTGCCATTTAAGGTTAAAGAAAATAACTCAAAAATAGACCGAGGCCACCCTGGCATTAAAGCTATTGCTGAACACTGTTCCATGCTGGGATGTGATCATATTGGAGACGTATGTAGAACTGCTTTGTCAGACTCCACTGCTGCTCCCCACTTCAAAATGCGCAGGCCAATGTGCACAGAGATGATTTAGCCGTTCTTTGCAGCTTGCTGCAAGTCATCCTTCCAATGACACCATCTCCTGTAGTGTGGAGTACTTGGTATGAGAGACTTATGACTGGTTTGCAGCGTCTCCAAATTGCAGGGAGGCCTACGAGGCCATATATGAAACCGTACACTGTGAGGTGAAACCCTTACAGATAACCAAGGTGTGTGCCACAAGTCGCCTCTCCATTGGAGCTTTGGCTAAATTTTGTCGTCACTAAGTCCAGTGGTTGAGGATTCATACTCCATGTACAGTGAAACTCAAAACATCTTGTATCTGACATTTTCTGAAGTTTCTAAAGTTGTGTGTGTATTTTTGTTCAAGAATCCACCGTCATGGACCCCGAGCTCCCGTCTCTGCACCAGCTTCGAATCCGCAGCCAGCGTCAACACCGGCAACGTCCAGCACAGCAACATCCTGTCATGGTAAGAAACAATACACAGGTTTCACACCATGTAGTTTGTAGCAGTGGTGGAGGAAGTACTCAATTTCTCTCTCCTGCAATGCCCATGACAATTACATGCGCATGGCTGATTGTGCGAATCAAGTGATGATGTCATCTTGCAACTTCTAGCGACTTTTAGGACAGCCAATAGCTACTTTCTTTACTGAGGAGTTGGCAAACACTGCTCTCACCAAGACATTGTAGCCTCCGTGTCCAGATTTTCGATTTAAAACTTAAGTATTCATATCACAAAACATTCCCGAATTCATATCACAACATTTTACGTCCGCAACAAATCTCAAAATGACATTTCAAACATATATGCTAATGCCCTCCAAACAAGCTATTATGGCCCAGAGCCACCAAAGTCAGACTTCCAGCTGAGAGAACCTCTGACATTAATGTGAGTTAAACAGCCAGGTTAGAGTATCCCATTAAGAATGGATGGATGGATGGTGAGAGATGGATAGAGGGGAGACTTGAGGTCATATTCCATATTCTCCCTCTCTCACGTGCGCGCGCACGCTCTCTCTCTCCCTCCCTCTCCATGAGTCAGAAGTGCTCAGGGAAGTCTGGATCCTCTGGTCCAGTGGAGACTGAATCATCCAAACATAGTTCACAGACATTCTAATAGTGCATTCAAACATTCAGAATGCGTTAGCCTATTTCTCTGCAGTGGATCTAATACATATAATAAACCTACTAATAGGAATACATGTATGCATTAAATGACCTATATTGTTGGTGCTTTAGGCCTGAGTCAGTATGGATGAGTGATGCAAAGGCCGGTGGGGGATTGGTGCGTGCATGTAGAGGGCAATGCAGAGTTGACCTTTCCAAAGGTTAAATGGAGCCAGTTAAATGAGAAATCTGCAATGGATGCTGGTCACTCAACAAACCAAATGACATACCTGGAATAAGTGTTTTTGCTTGAATAAACATTCAAGCAAAACTCACCTATGTGCAGTCATAAGGATCACTGAAAACACTGAACAATGTACAGCAACATGGACTGAACATCTTTTTGTTAGTCTACATTTCTGTTGCCATCGTAGGACTAAACAAACTATGCAAAAATGTGATTGTACTTTAGAAATACTTTATCGTTTTGCCGAGTGGCTCCATTTGAGGACGAACATACTGTTATACAACATTTCCTGATGCAACAGTCAGCCATTGTGTCTGTGGTTGGTCTGGAGTTAGAGTTAGCAACTCTTAGGACCCACACAACAGTCCAAATAAGTGCTGAGTGCCACATCCTGGGATAAGATAACTTCTGGCCTGTGAATAATCAATGAGAGGATCCAACCAGGCAAGAAGTGACACAACACATCCAGTGTTTTAGCTGTGATAAGGTCCCGAGGCACGATGAGGAATATTCACCTTTCACAGCTTGGGGCCAACTTCTGCAGCAGTTCACTGAATAAGCAGCCAGCAAGGGCTTACTCGCTGACTTTGGACACTCTGTGGACACCTTCCGGTCATGTAGCTCTAACTTCTTTCATGTTTTTGTCTTCTTGTTATTCTATAATTAGAAACAGCCTTTATCTGGTGGAACAGGTGCTTCACAGTCCTGCCGTGCAATAGTTCAGGCAGATATCGACTGTGCAGGGAAACTGGAAGTACAAATGATGGGTTTTGTTTGATCTGGACTACAAATAGTGGGTCTGAATCTGCTAAATTTAGAAACAAAAGCACACATTATTCATACAGTTTGTTAAAGTTGAGCATTGGAAAACCTGAAAAAATAACTATAAGATGTGTAATCCTCAAGTTACCGAACTGTGACTGACTGAGGACAAAACAGCTGTAGCTGATTGCACTACTTGTTATAATATAATTCCTCCTCCCCCATGTTAGTGAATGAGATTCTGCACACAGAAATAGTCCAAGATTACACATTGCATATTTTTCCAAGAGTTCACATCGATGTAGTGCGTATTTGAGTAAGTTTCACGAAAGACTAAGTAGCAGTTGGTTACGTTTGTGTATTGATGAGGCACCACTACCTTCTCTCCACAGACATATTTATTTACATATTCTAGCTCAAAATTACATGAAAAGCTAATGATGGTGACATGTGCATTCAGAATATATTTGCTGATCTGGGAGCAAGTATACAAATGAAAGGTAAGCTTATACCTTTAATTTGTATACACTACAGTCTATGGCATACATAGAAATTCTGTGAAGCCTTGTGTCTTCCTTCACTCATACGGTCTACATAATAGGCTTTTTGTAGATTTGTTTTGCACTTTTCATGCTTCATCAAAGAACAAGACACCAAAACAACAACACCTTCCATGACATCCCACTCATGAACGAGGCGACATAACGGCAAGTGATAATTACAGTAGGGAAGTGCGTGAGAGCCGTAGTGCTAATGAAGTGGACTCAAATGTACCTCTGATGGATGACAAACTGCCCAGGACAGGATTTGTGTTTTAAATATCAGTGAGAGATCAGTAAGACATGGCTCATATTTTGGTGCATGACCAACACGTCTCCTCGCATAATTCCGAGTGACAAGAGCAAAGGATGCTGACTCAGTCAGACCCGATTAAACACGTGTAGCCTGACGACACATCTGACCCATAAGTCATTCATGTAAGTAACTTTTAATTCGTGGGGATGCTAACCAGCAGCCACACGATTGAGATTCTGTTTGGGTTTTTTTTCCTTCTTTTTTTCACCTTTATTTAACCAGACAAAAGACCCTTTGAGATCTGGATATCCATTACAAGGGTGACTTGGCCAAGAAGGCGAGCATTGTACATCATACGACGTAATGTCTTAATGTGGATGCTGACACGCTCCTGCTCTTTATTTGTTTGGTATTTCAGTGTTTGGTACATTTTTTTAGTATTAGCTCCTGTTCTTTATTAGTGTGGATGCTGATGAGGTCAGGTCTTTTGTTTTTTTCTGACATAGCAAATTAAAAGGTTGTCCGCAAGGGAACCGATTTGTGTGGATTTGTAGAACTTTCGACAACTATTCTACTTAAACGATTGATGGTTTTTGCAAATGTCTTCTTTTGCTGTAATATTTCTGCCGTACTGATACCGACTGCATCTGTGTAGACTTTAAGTATTTTTCGACGAGATCTCGATGCATCGTCTGCATCCACACGAATATAGAATTTCATATTGAATAGAATTCTGCACTGATTTTGGGACCATGTCCAGAGAGACACTATTGCAGCTCCTTGATGCCTCATGATATTTCATCAAACAGTTGGGGACAGTATCTGCCCTGACGAGCAAAGACCAACTGAAAAATATGTACTTTACAGTACGTGACTAATACTCCATGTCATATTGTATATGGCTTCCAACCCCTCACTTCCAGCACACTGGCCTACAGCAAAGATCCTGTGAACCCGGAACACACAGTAGTCTACAAAGAATATTAGGAGTAATGAGTTAACTGTAGCACGAGATCATTAAAACGAGCAGTGCTGCTGTCTGGCTTGCTGTGCCTCAGGCACTGGAGGTCACATTTACTGATTTTATGATTATGTCTATGCATTTAGAAAAAAACAAAAAAACCTAATTGTCAATTCTGATACTACTTCGTGATAATGGGAAAATGGAATAATCATTCAGTGCTTCTCATCCCATGGGGCTGGAACTATTGAGCAAAACAGAGTGGGGTTTACTGATGTGTGTTGTTTGAACATAAAAGGATTTTAATTGATTTTTTTTTTTTGCTTCATAGAGACCAAATTAATTTGAGAAAAAACTGCTGCTGATCACAACAGTGTTGGAGAAGACCATTTAAACAGCAACTCTCTCTCAAAATGCCTGAGAATCAGCTGACTTACATTGTTGCATTTTGTTGACTTGTCTACTTGTGTACCCAAGTGATTCCGACAATTTTCAAACCACACCCAGTCATCTTGGTCACTTTAATTTGCATTCGGGTTTTTAAGGTTAAATGGTCAATTGTATTCATATAGTGCTTTTTCTGATCTTTACGACCTCTTAAAGCACTTTTCGTTATTGTTTACATTCACCCAGTCATACAAACACACTTTGATTGGTCTTCAAGATTTGATAAAGCGCTATATAAATACAGACCATTTACCATTTGTGGGTGAACTATGAGAAATGTGACATATCAGTTGACCAGCTTTTGTTAATGTCAGCATCATCAATCAAAATACCATCACACCATATATATAGTGTGGTGTCATGTATGGGCAACATGACGACAATTATTTGAACGGCTATGATGATTTTTGTTACTCCCACATCTGGGCCGTTTCAGGATCTGTGGACTCGGCAGCTTTCAGAAACCCTTTGAAATGAAGGAAATTGCTTATATCAGCTAACAATTTCACCAGGCTCAAATCGTGTTCTGCAGATTAGAATACAAGTTATCCTCCTGCAGAGAAGCACAGTTGACTGGAAGAGACTTTTCTTGCACAGAGCCAATCGTGCTTCAAAGACTCTTATCAGATATCGTTTTGACTCTGCCCATGAGCATCCACTGTGTGAGTTGCTGGGTTTTTTTTTTGTTGTGATGGATCATCCATCCACCAGGGTTGTGTTTTGGAAGACGGTTTTGTCATCCTGTGACAATGGGTTTCTGGCCTCAGTGTATTTTCTGAATCCAAGAGTTAAATGGTCTAAAAACAGAGTCAGTGAGCGAGGTTTTTCTGTTCCGAGCGACACACCAAGACGCCAAATGCACATTCACTTTACAGCGATTGTCATCCTTTCGGCTGTGTTTTTTAAATGTAAAAATAGGTTGTGGCAGGTTTTGCCCGTGCTCAAGGCAACAAGGGAGAGGAGAAGGAATGAGAAATGGTTAGAAATACAGAGCAATCTGAATAGCTGTGGGGGGAGTGGGTGGGGGAGGAGAATTTAACTGGGTCCAAATTCATTCTGCAGCATGAGAAGGTGCCAGAGGAAGTGTGGCGCTGAGTTCTCCAAGATGCCTGAAACAACCTGTCAAACACCTTGGTTTGATTGCCTGAGGGAACTTGATAGTAATGTGTTAATCAAATATTTGGCTTTGATGGATACTTTTTTTTAATGAGACTGCATTTGTATGATAAATAAAACTATCTTTGAGTGGTTGGCCTCTTAAAGATATAGCGTGCAGGATGAGTACTTATTAGTAGTGTGTAGAGAAAAGAAAGCCATTTATATGTTGCGTGTGTGTGTGTGTGTGTGTGTGTGTGTGTGCGTGCGTGCATGCAATACAATGCAATTCTGGCAATGCATATTTCTCATGTTCGTATACCTATAAGAGGATTATGGATATGTTCAACAACAATAATAATAGTGATAATATATTACAACATAGGTAACATGCAGGGCAATATCATCACTGGTAAAGGGATTCACATCTCACCTATAACATTCCTCTATGGGCCGTGCTATTAGCTCTCTGAGGGTGGTGTGTACTGCTTACAACATATTGTGGCAGGGGGCTTGGTTTGTGGAGTCAGCGGTAGCATGAAGAGGGGAGGAGCGCTTCAGGGGGACGATGCCAGGTAGACAGAGTTGATTGTTCACACCTGAAACCCCCTTTGAATCACTCTCTCCTCCCCTTGTATTGGCCTGGGAACCATCCACCTCTCCCCCACACGCCAACCAGCAGCACCGAGGACTGCGCAGCGGTGTGGCTGTATCGCCAAGTGCTGCCTCATGTGGGTGAGTGAACGCGCAGTTCACACACTAGTGTTACACACATTCAAAGAAAGACGTATAAATGATAATTTTTTTTTTTACATATTTCAGGTGCTGGTCTTGTATGATCTGTATGATTATTACAGGCTCCAATCGAGAGCTGATGTTTCTCTGTCATTTTGGTGATATGTAATTTGGCAGGAAGGACGAAGCAATTCTTATGTACCCTTTTTGTGAATCCAACCAAACTGTATTCAATGTTCAGCTCACATTTCACCTACACACACACACACACACACACACAGTGAAGGTGATTGTTTTAAAAATCAAACCAAATCATGGTGTGTGAAGTGCTTCAAGAGAGGATAATGTACCTGGTCGGGAGCACTCGATGCCTCGGTGCATTAGTGAGCTGTGAAGACCAACTGTGAGGCTCTGTGAGCGGATGCTTTCTGATGATTACCAAGTCACTCTGCCTCCGTGGATTGTGGCGAGGTTCTCTCCATCAGCAAATAAAGCTACAGCAGATGAGGAGGGAGAGGGAGAGGGAGAAAGAGAAGGAGGCATATTGATGCAGACCAGCGCGGCATAAAGGCATCATGGATCATCAGTTTCCAAAGCTGCCGGGCCTTGTGCTTTTCTCCCTAGCGCCACTCAGGGCATTCACTAACTTTATGAAAGAGGCCATGGATTAATTCCTCCACCCCCCCAGTGCCCACTGCACTATGAAATGCCCTAAATGCTGAAGACTGAATACTAGCAGAGCTTTCTTTTCAAATACCCGTTGCCTTCAGCTCTTGCCGCGTTCTGCCTCAGCTCACAGAAAAGCCCTGAGAGCCTTACAGACTCTGACACAGTGACATAGATTATAAAAGATGAGTTTCTGTACTGAACTGTACTGAGTGGTGTAAAAAATCCTTGAAATTGTTCCGTGTGCCGCCCTAGAATGGGCATTCTCTGAGGAGATAGTTTTGTGTCATCGCTGTGTATTTGTTAATCACAAGCCGTGCAAAAATAGCCCAAGCTTTTCTTATACCTCGAAAGCAATGGCTGAAAGTATTGTGTTTGCTAATATGTTCGTTATCAGTGAATTTGGTGTTTTGTGGGTTGTGTTTGAAAGTACGTTTAGCTATTTATTCCAGTGCAGTGAAAATAACAGACAGGGGGCACCAGCTAACTGTGTGTTTTTTGCATATAATGTCATTTGATATTGCTTAGGTCTATTCTTAGTAATTATCATTCTTTTAACCCTGTGTAATATTTTTTGCTGTTACCTTTTTACAGTGCATTCTCATACTAGTTTTCCTGGAAATGTGTGTATTTTGGAGATCATCACAAGATGGACCCAAATGACAGAATATCTCTGCATTTTGAAAACAGGATTTCTTCCAGACACCCAAGAAAATATACACATTGATTTATTGCTTGTACAAAATCAAACACCTTCTTCTCTGCACACTTCTTTTTCTGTGAGCCAGTGAGAGTTGGCGAAAAATCGTGCAACTTTGTCTCAAGTACATGTATCCAACGTGAACACAATCTCAATGAAATGACAAAATACTTCGAGGAGGAAAAAAGAAGTTGATGTACACACCGAGAGAAACACACACACCCAAACACCACACATAGAGGAGGTAATTGCCCCCAATCACAGTGGCTGCTCCCCCAGACAGGGCCGGGGAAGGTGCGGACCTCACTCAAGGGCTCCACCGACCTTGAACCTGCTGTGATCCCGGCAGACATACTGAGTCCACACTCACCCAATCACAACTGAATGCTGGGAAAACAGGGGAGCGGGCGCATCTGATTGCCGGAGATCCACCGAACGCACAGGCGGAGTCCGTGTCTGTGAAGCGTCGCACTCATATTTCCACAACCTTCACAAATGAAAGACCACACGCAGGGAGACAGAGTCGCATTCCTGTTACGGTTCAACTGTGAAATTGGTTGGACCGGAATGCCAACGGAATCATTACAGATGATGTGACCCGTTTGGAGACAAAGCACGATACAGTTTCTCATGAAATTCCATGTGAAATTCTAGCGTTGACCGCGAGGAAGCCCACGGGTCGATTGTTTTGATTTTTACAACACATTGTAGTTCGATATGAAAAAGGAGCTTGAGTCGGAAATCTTAAAACAAATCTCTGCGTGTCTTTCAGTTCTTCCTGGTAAGCGCGTGTACCAGCCGAGATTCGAACAAAGCAGCATGTGACAGACACAATAATACACTCTGACCTTCTCACGAGCCCCTGCGTACGCCACAAACACCTCGATGTGTTACCCAGCGGCTCGTGACAAAGGGGGTAGGAGGTCAGCCTCAGTAAACGCGTTATTATCCACATTTAATGATTGCCTCCATGTTGCTTATGAGATTGAATATTGGACTTCAATACGGACTCGATCCGTTGATGTACCTCTACTTTCCCTGTGGTTGGTATTTCACTTTTCTGCTTCCACTGGGGACATTTGTCTCCTGTGTCAGGCCTGACGTGCCTACAGCTATAAAACAAGCTCCTCTCTCAAGGGAAACGTCAAGATGATCCATAAGGTGGAAATACTAATGTTCTAATACTTGGAGGACGCACTATCATGGGCGGGTGCAGAACATCAACACAACTCACTGACTGCCGTCACAAAAGAAGATGTGTCAATTGCCTTATTTGTTGGTGCGCAGGATTACTCAAAAACGACTCGCCAATTTCAAGGTCATTCATTTATTTACCGACAAATTCGTCAATAAATGTCATTTTAATCATAGTACCAGTTCAATCTGCTGTTATAATAGTATACTAATGTACCAATGATCAGTGGGGGACCACATTGATTTACTGCCCACCGACTTACTTATTTTTTAACGTATTTTATTATTGTCTTTTGAAGCAATTAGGTGTAAAAAATCATAACCCACATGTTTAACGGTCCATTGGTTTGACCTCGTTTTATTCTGGTTTGATGCTCGTTTAGATCCTTGTGGATTTGGCCTCATGTGTTCCCTTCACCGCACCTTTAATGTCTTTATTTAGTTCCTATTTTATCAGCCGTGTTGATGTAACCCACCTCATTAACATCCAATCCTCCTTAACCAGTTTTTATGTCTGAAAGAAGTCTCAGGCGCACGATTAGACGCCAACACCGAACTCGCAAGAGCTAAGACATGTTGCAACGCTGAGACTTTCTCAACCTTGATCCAAAACCGTTAATGTGACTCACCAAATGAAAATGTCTCTTAATGCCTGTGGATTACATCAGTGTAAATCCGGTTGATCTGCTCAAAATAGCTGGGGCCATTCATCTTCACGTGAGAAATAAGCTATAGGTCATTACGCAGTTGCCCCGGTGCAATTCCTCACTTGGCATGTGACATTCGAAATTGGAACGCAAGGCGAAATGGTTCAGAATCCTCCTGTGCGGTTGTCATGGAACGTCTCGAAATGTTTCCACAGCCCACGGCTTATTCCTCCCCTCCATTCTCTCTCTCTCTCTCTCTCTCTCTTTCTCTCTCTCTTTCTCTCTCTCTCTCTCTCTCTCTCTTTCTCTCTCTCTCTCTCTCTTGAGCACTCCGATTTTCTCCCCCTTTCCTTTTGATTTCCTTTTCCCTTTTGCTCTTTTCTCTCGCCCGCCTTGGCGGAGATAAATAGGCGGTATTTAATTCTTATGTGAGAACATAATGTCTCCCTCTCAGTAAAAACTGCATTTGTCAGTGCCACAGTGCTTTTTTTGCCCGGGGGGCAATTGTGCACCTTTGTCTTGCGAGACTGCCTGGAGATATTCCTGCTGCAGAAAGAGCAAGTCGGGGATGGTGGGAGAGGGCAATTTTGTTCTCCACAATATGGAAATGAAAAGAATGCTCTGTTCCAGTGTGTGACACATGCGGCCAGTATGATTAATTGTGTGATTAGCAGACGCAGACTGCTCCTGCTTATTTGATCTTGCAGATCCTGAACATATTAATTTATGATCTTGCAATTTGTGATGTTCTAAAAATGGCTCAGGACAGAGCCCTTGGACTTCATGGTTAGTTGACCCTAATCTTTTGTTCAATGTGAATAATCTTAGATAGCCTCCATTTTCTAGGTGCATAGCTGAACTCCATAATCTGCGTCTGAGGCAAGAAGCAGGAGGTGTTTCTCTGTTGTAGTGCATAACTGTAAACGTCATATAAACACACGTAAGCTGAGTAAGTAGAGTGTAAACATGTAATATGCCCATGGCTTTTTTTAGTTTGCAAGCGTGCGTCATTTTTTTTCATCATTTAGATTAAAAAATACTCTGTTTTGCCTCCATTGTACATTTGGAGACTGGTTAAAAGTAACCTCATCACTTTTTGAATATTCTATATAAACTAAACTTATATAAACGTATCATCTCTAACTTCTTTAAAAAGTACCGCTGGAAGTAGACAACAAAGCCGTTTTTGCAAGTTTATACACACTTAAAAAAATGGTTTGTTGGAATTTGTATTTACATAATTAAGCTACTTGTAAAAGTCAATTATGCATGCAGGGCAAATTAAAATGCGATTATCTGATTTTGTCTCCGTCTTGTTGTACAGTGCGATAACTTTAGCCTCATGCACAACAACATCCTGTGTTCCTGGGAGCAAATATTTAGACATGTAGATGTAAACCAAAGTGCATTCTGGCTGTGAAGCGTGTCTTTGTGTCCAGGACTCACCACCTTCCCAAGCCTCCCAGTCATTCAAATGGTAAACCAGCAGAACCAACTCTTAATTCATTGCGTGCCATTAATAGTCCGGTCCAGCTCCCAGCTCTCCAGTCTGACTCACTGTTTCCCACTATTTTCTCCGAACAGAGAAAAGGGAAGCATTTACCATGAGAAAGGAGACAGGGAGGAGAGTCACGGTGCTGGATGTGGCACGCTTAATCTGTAATCTGTCTCTGCCATTTTTCTTTGAAGCATGTCCTGTTTTTTTGTGCCAGTGTCAGTGTTGAGTTCCTCTCAGTTGTACCGGCAACGACAAAACGCGTCGTACACTAGAGGGCTTACGTCGAAAGAGAAACAAATGACCAGATCTGGTTGAGAGGTCAAAATAGCAACGAGACTAAAACATGAACATGAAATAGACTTTGAATATCAATTCGATAACAGCACGTGGGGAATAGACTGGTGTGCCAAACATTATTGTTATGTATATAATAGAGAAAGTATATCATTCAAAATTCAAATTACCACACCGTCACTAAAGTACATTTCTCATTACATCCAGCTTTCAATGTAAAAGACACAATAGAGTAGAACTGAATAGCACAGAATATGAACACCGTTACTGTCTTTACTGTTTGGTGGCGTCTATCAAAAGCACATAAAACCGAGGCATGTCGCTAAATCTGTAAAAGGCCAATATCTTGGCTGCACTCATACCTTTATTACATTCAAGTAGCTACCCACCACAGCTGTGTGCATGAACCCATCAGTGTTTGTTGTTTTAGTTTGCAAAATGAAGCAAAAACCACATTTGGTGGAAGGAAAAAAAACATCCAATTTAGGTGTGGATGCCAAAATGACAGAAATCTTTAAATCTTTACACTGCACCTTTAATTATGCATTTGTTTTTTACTGAACAAGCATTTGTAGGAATATTCCATGCTGGAGGGTGTATGAGCTCTTTCGCTGTAACATAACGACCTGTAGGGGGACCCCAAGAGCAATTCTTACATGCTGTTGCTATCAGGTAAGATGCTCTATATCGTCATGGTTACAACAATAAACGTGTGTTCGTGAATACAAGAAACAACACTGCGGGAGGTGAACAGCGGTTTCCTGCTGCTCATGGACATGTAGCTCTCTCTGAAGCTAAGCTTTTACGATTAAACGTCTCCCAAAGTATGAAACAACGAGACAGGACGATCTAAGTCGAATGTCTTTTTCAAACAATGGTATCTCCATCATAAATGTGTACAACAATGTGGTACGTAAACAATGCCCTTTGTCCCTCACTCTCATGATGTGTTGGGGGGGGGGAGGGGGGCTGACAAGAACATCTGTGTGGCAACATTAAGTGACTGTAGGAGATTCGCTTCTGGCATTCGACACCGTGTGAAACCCATGTTAATATCCAACTGCCTCTCAAACATCCACCTAATTACATCCGATTCCTCTCAGCGTGGCCCTTGGCAACGTTAAAATCAAAGCATGGAGCAAGGACGAGAGCACGTTCTGCTCCACTGGTACAGGTTACGGGAGGTGAGAGAAAGGGAGAGAGTGCGAGAGGGAGAGAGGGAGAAAGAGAGAGCAATCAGCCATCGACGCTGGATTTACATAGTAACTGTAGCCTTTAGAAATCCGAGGCTGCCGCTTCCTGCAAAACTCGGCACACGGGCCTCAATTTGAATGGTGATGGAAGTGGAAGAAAACGAGAAATGTAACCAGTTCTGAAGGGTAATTCTGTGTTATTCAAAGTCATCTCAAAAAATGAATCCTGAAGTTTTTCAATCTCAAATTTGGAGAAAAAGATCCAAAAAGAAAACATAATACAGTGTTTTTGTCCCCCAGCGATGACTTTAGCGATGGATCACAGTGGCTGTGTATTGTCGACCGCGTGGTTGCATCTGCACCAAAACTCATAGATTTTCCCATATGCATAATATATACTAGACTGTTACAT